>JBAJNP010010876.1:0-15688 GCA_036877545.1 Yasuhikotakia modesta
ACTCACACACAAACACACACACTTATTTTACAAACACACATACAGACTCATATACACTCACACACAAAAACACACACACACTTATTTTACAAACACACATACAGACTCATATAAACTCACACACAAACACACACACTTATTTTACAAACACACATACAGACTCATATACACTCACACACAAAAACACACACTTATTTTACAAACACACATACAGACTCATATACACTCACACACATTTTACAAACATAGATACACACTCTCAAAACACACACACTTATTATACAAACACACAGAGATACACACTCTCAAATCACACATACAGACACACACGCACAGCCAGCTGCAGATTAGCATGCGGTCCCTGAGCGCAGCAAACGTTTGAACAAATCTAACTCCCTGCTAAACGTGTTTGTTTGCCAAACCTTTGAGAGCGTCTCTGGAGCCTCTCCAGCCTTCGCCTGTACGGACGGCGAACATTTCTGCTGCTTTATTGCTGCATTTCATCTGTGTTCTGGAACCCATGCAGGAGCTGCTCATTAGGGCAGAATGTTTCGTAAGACCTGTTATGTGGAACATCCAGGCATCGCAATTTGGGTTTCGCAGTCAGTGGATGCTGATGCCGTAGCCATCAATGCTTTGTGATTGTGAAGTGTCACAGTGACACACGTTCTGCTCCAGCATGTCGTTCTGGCCAATTTATTCATGCGCTTTCCATGGAAGCCATTTTCAGCAGCAGAGCGACTCTGCGTAATTATCCTAATTAGTGCTAATTCAACATGGCTGAGACCATTTTTGTAATGAGCTTAAACAAGCCCCTCATCCAGAGCTCGGAGAAGGAGGGTCTCTGGTTGCCACCTCCCTCTGTTGCCTTGGTGACTGTTTCCATGGCGACCTGCTCTTGACAGCATTAAGAATGGAGAAGGGTTAATACTAATGTGCAGAGACACAAATTAAAGCAGAAATTGGAGAGAAAGTCAAACGTTGTATATATATATGCAGATAAGCGTCTGTCAGACACGAGACGCTTATGTCTATGACATTCTAAAGATCAGATATGGTCACGTTGCTATGCGGTTGCTAGAATGAGCTCGGAGTTGCCAATGAAAAGAACCAACCCCCATTTATACATTTTTATTATGTTTTCTAAGTAAATAAAGTTGAAACTCTTTGTGTGTTCACAAAGGAAGTGCAGTCAGAGTGAATTTCACTCCTTTGGGTTGTAAAACAGTCTTATCTGTTGTTGCTATGGTCACCGGAGGTCTGGTTCTGCATCTGGGTGTTACTTGCAGTTTGGGGCAGTTGTACACAGACACTCCGAGAGCATAGCTGGTGTGTTGAGTGAGATGCATGTAGTTCTATGAATGAAATATAAGCAGCTGTCGTGTGTCTGGTGTGTCTCTGTGCTACAAGCCCTTTCTACTTCATCATTCATCAAATGATGGTTTCAGATTGTATTAAATGTAATTTAAATGTATTATGTAAATGTAATTTGTAAATGTAATAAAATGTAAAATGTAACATTAAATGGATTAAAGGTAAATGTAGATTATACAATCCCTTCATTTAAGTAGTGATTGTGTTCAAATGAAACAATAGCTTACATAAACAATATACATTATTTAATGATCAAAACTGTCATACAAACAGAGTTCACAGGCCTGTTCCAGTCCTAACATTGAGATCATAATTTAGACTGTCAGTCATGATTGTTTGTTATAAAGATCATGTTTTTTGTTGGAAGATTGTTCACCCCTACAGTAATGTTCTGTAAATGCTTTTCAATTAATCATACCTTGCCAATAAACAAACAAGCATGAACAGCGCAGCTTTAAAACTTCATGAAAAAATCTTGGGATGTTTGTGGAGTGACTTTATTTAGCACAGTTTTATTTGCTGTAAACCTTATATCTTACGTTAGTTTCTGAGACAAGGATCAGCTTTAAAAAGAGACACAACACACAGACACTTACATAAACTCTCTCTCTCACACACTCACAGACACTTACATAAACTCTCTCTCTCACACACACACACACACACAGACACTTACATAAACTCACACACACACACACACTTTCTGCTGTATAGAGATTTGACAGTATAATTTCTATCCAGAAGAAATTGTCACCATTAATCCTAAATGTAGACGTTGTTGAGGTCTGACAGTCACAGTTGTTTCCCTCAAGCATATAATCAACATTTGTAATGAAAAAGAACAATGTTTCAGCACAATTATCTTAAAATGTCGAAGCTGCTCTTCTACACGACTGATGCCAAATGAAATTTAAATCAGCACATTACACATATTTACAACATTTTTATTTCCAGAAGATACAGATAAAACATCATGACAACTATATAGAGTAAATATCAGTTTGATGGATTTATTTATCCATGTGCAACATCACAGACAATTTAAAACTTTTAAATCGTTGTACAGAGACGAAAAAGACACAATGTAATCACAAACAAAACCCACAGCATTACTACAAGTAATGCACACAAAACTGAAATAATCTTGTGATGATAAGAACTGTCTGTTGACTCAAATGTTGTGCTTGAACAGATCTCAGAAGGGGGAATGTTCAACTGATTTTCAAACCCGCAACCTCAAGGTAAGAAAAATATCTTTGGTTTTCACATTTTTTTCTGTGAACACGCACACAATTTATTGATTATCATTGACTTTTTCTGGGCTTATGTGTGCCTTTATTTGAGACTGATTATAATGAATATTTTAGCCTATTCACTAATGACTCCAGCATTTCCATTTTTCATATATGGGCCAAGCTACGGTAAAATTTCGGTGTGAAATTGCCCCACACCACCTGCCTTCAGCTTACCTGAGAACATATCTGCTAATATAGATTTCTTAATAAACGTGTGATGGTTGAATGAGTGAATGTGACCATCATCTGTTATTGTGAGTTTGATTGTTCTGAAGACGCGTCTTCATGTTGATGTGAAGCATTTTCAGCCCCCTACAGTGAGACTAAGAATCATCAACACTGATCTGTGTCAAACTCTTGACTGTTACAATTTTCTGGATAATGTGCTAATGGCTAACCTGATAAATGATCACATACATTCATTTGCCATGTTTCAGATTAACAACTGCCATTTTACAACATTCATCATCCCACCGGCTTCTAAACCTAAAAGTCTCTTCCTACCCTATCCTAATCCTGACCAAAAGATAAACCAACCTCTAACCTAGCCTAATTCCACGCCCAAACTCCAACCCAGCACCTAATCTTCTGTTAAATGCTGATATTGCTAGATAAATTAATGCAGGTCTTTCCCAGAAATCCTAACAGCCCTCACCTTTAACAGTCATTGTCATCAACAGCAGACGAAACTATTTCTCCACCCAGAACTCTTTCAACCCCTGAGTGGACCCAAAACTAAACCAGAGAAACACACACCTTCTTAGAACACCTGAAGTCTTAAATGATAGTGTTGACAGTTTATATCCTTGTGGGTTAGTATTCACAGCTTTGGGGAGACAGGATCTAATTCACATTTGCATCTTTTCTTAGCAGCACAAAGGTTGTGGGTTCAATCCCAGGGAACACAAGTACTGACAAAAATGTACACCTTGAATTCACTGTAAATAAACGTAATTTACTAAACTTCACAATATTATTCAGCTTTACAAAACATAATGTTATTTAAGTAGAAAGCAAGTAAAAGTAAATAATGACAATAGAAAATCAACCTTCTTATGTCATATACTTCTACAAGTGATTGTGAAACTTCATTATTACTGTTTGAATAATTAACAAATGGCTGTTAAGAAATAAACAAGAAGTAACATATTCTAATAAATTGTAATTTAATACATTTATTACTTTTAATAAATTAAATCAAATTTCCTACTTTATTAAAACACCAACTGAAAAATAATAAAACAGTTTTAAAACCAAATCATGGTCATATTTTGGGCTAGCAGCTACAGTAAGAAGATTCCACCGAGAGACTCTTGGTCATCATGTCAGGGTTTATTTACCACCAGGGATGGGCTCATTACTGTACATTATCCTGATTTATATGCCACAGTTAGGTTAGGTGTTTATATGACTTTCACTATAAACTGTATACTGACATTACACTATGTATACTGACATTACACATTACACTATAAACTGACATTACACTATAAACTGTAAGACTTAAGACAAAATAGACTGATAGACAGACTAAAACACACACAGTTTAGATAGTTTCTATTTGTAAATATAAACTATATTAATTATGAAATTAGGTTTGGATTTTTAGGTTGATCTGTTTGCAGATTTTAGCATGTGTGTTTGCAATTTCATTTCAGTTGTTCCCTTTTTATCAGCCGATGGTTTTAAATTGTAAATGTAATCAGCAAATATCTGAACGCAATCAAACAGACCTGATAACCTGAAACAGCTGGATAAAAAAAAACTACTTTTTTGGAGTAGGTACATTTACTTGACAAGTGAATTTGTGTTGGATTAAGACTTTTTTATCTGCTCCATCACTTTAACTCACTTTTGTAAACTTTTTGGCTTTGATGTAAAAAGCGTTGTATCAAAAGTGTTCTCTTCAGTCCATACTGTTGTTTTTCCTAAGAGTTCACGTTTTAAAATAATACTTTACATACATTACTAAATAATGGTTCAGTTATATATTTATTTCTCACATTCCCTGATGGCGGGAATGTCATTGTTGTCTTGTTGATGGCACTTGGGGTTTGCTCTTGTGAGTCCCAATGAAAAATGAAAGTGACATAGTCAGATTTGTATTTATTCCATCAGGGTGGAGTGAACACACACACAAACACACTTACCCCTGAAGCAGTGGGCAGCTACTGTACCAAGCCACAGTCGGGGGTTAGGTGTCAAGCCCGACTCACTAACCAGTAGAGCACAACTGTCACTACTGCCTCAACTCTGTTTATTCTGATCTGTATATAAAAGACCAATGAAAATTGTTTAGTTGAATGGTTAACAGGTTAGGACACAACTTTGATTACAACCCCAAGTACCAAAACTATTGTGTTCCCGTAGCTTCACTGGTAAAGCATTATGTTAGCATTCTAAAGGTTGTGGGTTTCATTTCCAGGGAATATAGGTACTGATAAATTGTAATGGTGAATGTATTGTTACACTGCATTTACACTGCATCTGCACGTACTCTGTGGTGCAGTATGGCTCTGAGACTGGAGCTGATCACAGTCATGCTATGCTTTTGTTTACATCAGCATAGATATATAGACAGACAGACAGACGAGGGGCACCTTTTCACATGTGAAAAGTCTTTCCCCGTTTAAAACTGAAATGATCTGTTGATGTGCATAAATACACATTTACAGTAACGTGTGTCAGAAGGTTTAAGGTCATCAGATGTAACTGATAACTGCATCTGTAGATGAACGATTTATACTAATCAATCTGTGTTGCTTTTTTAACCGTCCAATAATGTTAAAGTTTGGTCAAAAGCAACATAATTGACTAAAGATGATCAACATATTCAACTTGAGCAGATGAAATCATTTAAACCACCTTTACCTCAGAACAAAAATTGATTTGATAAGGTTTGTCTTGGTATTATTTCTCTTTAACACGTTTTTTTATCAGATCAGTGTCTAAACATTCTCCTGTTGACTCTAAAGGTCTGATTAACATATGCACAAAATCATCAGAGATAATTAATTCTGCACAGTCACGATTGAAAAAACTCTGTAATTGAATTCTCCTGCTCATTTTCACAGAGAGCTGCAGTTAGTGGTCCACAGCGTCTGTGTGAAGTTAATGATGTTCATTAGGAAATCAGATCTTCTTTAGCACAGAAACCTTTCTTCTGCACAACAGTTTCATTGTTTGTCTTTGGGCTGAAATGGCACAAATTCACCTGACGGTTTTCAGCCACACAGTCAGGAGACACTTACATATAACAGCTTCACTCTTGAGTTTGACGTTCTTCGCTCATCATCTGTGATTTAATAATGAGTTTGTTAGGATGAATCGTCACAGATCGTCCGTGTACTGCAGCTCGCTTGTGTTGTAAACCTTACACGAAATAAACTGCAATGAATGAAAGTCATTTAGATTTGGCTGTTGCCCCAGGGGAAGATTATAGCACTTTCATTCTTGCCAAGATGGATTTAGTGATCAGTAGAAAACAAAAGACAGCTGGATGATATGGAACGATACTGTCAGATTGCTGGGATTGTTTTGGGGACGTTTCAATAGAGACGACAATTACAATAAAGCACATCAGACATCAATTTGCCAGGCCTGAGAATTGTTGAAAAGGCACATTAGATGAAGAGATGCAGCATTTTATAACTCAGAAAGTACTAGACAAAACAGCATCAGGGTTTCAACCAAAAGTCAAATACAACTGGAGGGGTTAATCTTATCAAAGAGATGGGTACATGTAAAATATGCCACAACAAAACCTGTATTTCATGCTCATTCTTTTCTGCTATTTATAATAGTCAGGTTGGGGCATAATTATCTTCTGTGTGTTATTGATATTAGTGTGGATTACTGTGTTGTTGTTTCTATACACGATGTGAAGATCTCCTGCATGAAGATATTAGATTTAGTCTCTGCCTCTACAGGTTAACTCATTTAAAGCACATCACTGGTTTAAAGTGATTTAGTCCCTTTAAACCAAAAGACGCTGGTGTTTCCTTAGCTTCACCTGCAAACCTGCCTTACTCAAGATCAGCAGTTATCAGCGCTACAAATATCAAACTTACAGTTTTCAGCTTTTGGATCACAAAGATTTACACAGGAGACAAACAGTCCTGTTCTGGAGAGACAGAACACAAGCAAGAGACTGTGTGAGGTGAAGAGACTGAGGTAACCCAAACATCTCAGTAGCAAATTAGTGATAAGACACAATTAAAACAGAATAGTTGGTTACCCGTGGTGTGGTATATACTGAAATGTGTGGAGCCCTTGGTAAACTTTGAACTTTGTTCAAATAAACTTGGTTTAGGTCACATTTGAACACATTACCTAAACAAAACCAGATTGTTACACTAACTACAATAATTTGTGTTCATTTAACTTAAATAACTTTATCTTAGATAATCTCCCAATATATGGTTTTAATACTGTCTAGCAGTTCTATAATTCTCATATACCTGCATACTTCATATACGTCTAATTGCATATTTCATGTTCAAATCTGTATAATGTAATGTATATTATATCTGTAATATCCCTGGATGTTTACTGTCATTTGTACAGCTGCTTTGCAACAACGTACCATTATGAGAAGCGCTTTAACATGAACTTTCAGTACACATGATTTTAACAAAGGAATGTTTTTTGTTAAACTGTATTGTTTAGGTTAAACTACATTTAAGCCTATATCTTTAAATGATGTTGGATCAAACCCATGCCTACATTTAGGTGTAATGCCAGGAATAAACGTCATTACGTTCCCATTGGACAGTTGTGGCTCTGCTGGTGAGTGAGTGGCTTGGAATCGGTAGGTTGCTGCTTCGATTCCAGCGCCGTTTACTCCTTACGATGGTTGGGTTAAATGCAGAGGTCACACTTTGGTTATGGGTAGCCACAACTGACAAAACACAGCACTTACTTTTTTCTTGATGAAAATAAAAACATACAGAGGCATAACAGTATATAACAAAGCCATTTATTGGGAAAGAATTTTACAAAAGGTGCCACCCCTTCATACAGCAGCTTTACAATGCATCAAACATTCAACATTTTTATTTTTTACATTTACATTTTGATACCTTGAAGAACACCTTTAACTCTTTCCAACACATTAAAGGCTTGCAGTGCAACATAATATTTTAATAGTTGAAGAATGATGTAAAACATATATTAGCAGGGCAATGGCATTAGCTATGGCACCAAACTCTTGACGTACGCAAACACCTTCCGGAGTAACTCAACATCACAGCCCTCAGTCCGGGTCTATGACTGTTTCTTCAGAGGCAGCCCGAGCACTGGACCGTCTACATCCTATTAAAACAACCATATACATCGAATAAAATCATAGTTAAATCATAGTTGCCATTTTAAGTCAGTTCGTCTGTGAGCAACAAACCTAAAACAGCAGCATTAAATCAAAAGAAATTGTTTGACAAAAGTGAACAGCATACGAAAATCACACTAAGTGCACATAGCGTTAAATGTTATTTACAATATACATGCTGTATTTTGAGTGAACGCTATGTAGAAAGACGCTTCCTTAACCAAGGGTAAACAAAATAATGTGACCGCACCTTGGTGACAACTGATGGGCTTCCCGTCAGCTCATTAACGTTGCACCTCCACAACGCAGCAGAAACTCAACACACTGTAGCCTGTACATACGGGAAACTCAACACACTGTAGCTTGTACATACGAGAAACTCAACACACTGTAGCTTGTACATACGGGAAACTCAACACACTGTAGCTTGTACATACAGGAAACTCAACACACTGTAGCCTGTACACAGGAAACTCAACACACTGTAGCTTGTACATACGGGAAACTCAACACACTGTAGCTTGTACATACGGGAAACTCAACACACTGTAGCCTGTACACAGGAAACTCAACACACTGTAGCACACTGTCTTTTTTGTTTATGTCCCGAGGCTCCATAGAAATGTAGTAAGACATACACTCACAGAATCTCTTCACACAAACTGAGTCGGTCAGCCTTTTCTTCAGGCCTGATCAAATATAAGTTGCTTATGTGTGTGTTTGTTTCAGGCTCAATCTCTGAACACTAAAGTCACTTTAATCACTCGTCTCTGAATGTTTAATGTTTGCTGAGTAAATGGCTTGCACTGAGTTCAGATGCTGCGAGTGTCTGTGCAAGTCTAAAGATTGATTGTGGCCCTGCTGAAACAGCAATCATGACGTTCTGAATGTGTATCTGTAGATCAATGTGGCCTGTCTGTCTGTCTCTCTCTCCCTCTCTCTGTCTCTCTCTCTGTCCTGCTGTCTGTCTGCCTCTCTATCTTGCTACCTGTCTCTCTCTCTCTCTCTCTCTCTCCCTCTCTCTGTCTCTCTCTCTGTCTGTCTGCCTCTCTGTCCTGCTGTCTGTCTGCCTCTCTATCTTGCTACCTGTCTCTCTCTCTCTCTCTCTCTCTCTCTCTCTTTCTGCCTGTCTCTCTGTCTGTCTGGCTGTCTCTCTCTGTCTTAAGTGAAAGTGACGTGTTTGTCAGTTACGGTTGCCCATAACCGAAATGTGACCTCTGCATTTAACCCGTCCATTGTGAGGAGTGAACACTGCAGTCATGAACACACACTGCAGTCATGAACACACACTGCAGTCATGAACACACTGCAGTCATGAACACACACTGCAGTCATGAACACACACTGCTGTCATGAACACACACTGCAGTCATGAACACACACTGCAGTCATGAACACACACTGCCGTCATAAACACACTGCCGTCATGAACACACACTGCAGTCATGAACACACACTGCCGTCATGAACACACTGCAGTCATGAACACACACTGCAGTCATGAACACACACTGCAGTCATGAACACACACTGCTGTCATGAACACACACTGCAGTCATGAACACACACTGCAGTCATGAACACACACACACCTGGAGCAGTGGGCAGATATCACTGCAGCACCCGGGGAGCAATTGGGGTTTAGGTGTCTTGCTCAAGGGAACTTCAGTTGCTACCTGCCGGCACTGGAATCAAACCAGCAACCTACTGATTACAAGCCTGACTCCTTAACCAGTAGAGCACAACTGCAACTGTCTTGCTGCCTGTCTGTCTCTCTCTCTGTTTCTCTCTCTCTCTGCCTGCCAGTCTGTCTGTTGCTCAACATCAATAACAACATTTCTATAAAGCAATCATAGTTCTGATCTACCCATTCCCATTTTCACAGGGAAATTAATATGGACATCTGTAAATGTATAAGGCTTACATCTGTCTTAGTCGCTGCTAATTTTCTGTTTATTCACCTCAACAGTTTTCTCTTTATGTGCTAACATGAGTGTTTATAATTGAACATGAACATCTACTCAAACAACAAACTCAGACACAATGTTGTTGATTTGGGAGTCAGCGTCACACGAGCCACATGAACTCACATCATCTCATATCTCAGTATGCATATTTTCTGATCCATGTCATTGTTTTGACGTTTAAGACAATTGCAAAATGAATCATAGTTTTATTATAGTAAAAGTGTAGCAATCATGTTTTTTGGCCCATTAGATACCATTTCAACAACCATAGTTTACCAGAAATAATATGGTTAAACTTTGGTTGCTGTAAAAAAACAATGGACATTTGCAACAATTACTTTGCAGTTAATTTTTCAGTTTGTTTAATAAATAAATGTAATATGTTGACTGCTCTGAATATAACACTAGCTGTCTTTAACGTGCTGTTTTGTGAAACTCCCGTGAAAAATGTTTTTAATAATTATGATGTGACTTCTGAAAGTCTGAAATGTTTGAATGATGTCATTATTTAAGAGTCTTCACTCAGCTGCTGTTAGTGTGAGCGCAAGAGTTTGTTCAGAGAAAATATCTTAATGGCTTTAATACTGATTTGAATAAATGACCTGCACCTTTCTCCGCTGTGGTCCTTCAGAGAGAATTCTGCTTTTTTATTAGAGAACATTTTAAGCTGTCATGGACATCTTTCTGTCACTTTTAGTCTGAGTTATATGGACTGGAAATTAAACTCTTCATTATTAGGGTCCGAACACAAAGTGAAGAATTTTCTTCTTTGTCGTCCTCCTATTATTATTTCTTATCTGTCCTAAAAATGTCATGGCGTCAAAGACCCTCTGTTGCAGAAAGACTGATGGTGAGATGGGCAGAAATCCCACCCACCACTGAGGTGCATCAGCACGTTCCTGACAGACAAAAGGTGCTGCTGTAATAAGCTAATTTACATTTAAGCTAAAAATGACCCATTTTCATTAGATGGCCAATATCCTCTGAAGTCCACACTTAAGGAAACATAGTACATGTAAGAACATTTTGTGGATATTTGTCTTTTTTATCTTGTTTTAAAAATGCCATAACATGCGTTTAATGACGTTATAGTTTAGTTTGATAGTTTACAGTCCATAGTGTAGTTTGATTTAGGCACATGGCAGCACTATAATCATCAATTTAGCATTTTTTCTAGTAATGCTGCAAGTATGCGATAAAATTAAACTTTTTTCTTCATACCATCGCTTTAATTTAGTAGCGTATATCATTTCATGTTCTAACAGTTCACAATTCTCCTCTTTTAAAGAAATAACTTTTTCACTCATCCCAGCTTGTTCATCCAATTCACATGAAACTATGTGTGCAAAAATAATATTGATTCATTTAGCACCTGTGATGTGACCCTTCAACTCCTGGATGAAGGCTGTAGTTTAACTCCTGGATGAAGGCTGTAGTTTAACTCCTGGATGAAGGCTGTAGTTTAACTCCTGGATGAGGGCTGTAGTTTAACTGGAAAAGCTGCATGTTAATGTCTGTTTTGAGGGAAACATCGGCACCTCTCGCGATTCATCAAAGAATTCCTGGAGAACAGCGAGTCACCATAATTTCCTCCACAGCTAATAAAGAGTAGCTCTTTATCTCAGACAGCTTTTTAATATCAGAGGAACAAAATTAAGTTGACCCTTACACAAAGCCTCAGGACTGATGGTGAAGTGTGTTCGCCTGTTTCCTCTAATCTCCTGTCACTCCCCTCAGAGAGAGATAAGACCTCCCCTCGTGCGGCCGCTAAGTCAAATGAGGATCTTATCTTCTCTCAATACCAAATATTAACATGTCCTCATCAAATCAACGGCCCTCAGCCCCTCAAATCAGCTCCAAACAATGCAGCTCATAGCCATGACAAATGAATCTCAAAATGAGCTTCCCTTCATTTTCTGCCACTGTGATTCTTGAAATACATTCTGGACCTTCAGGATTAGTTTGAAGGAAGTGTTTGGTGCTCATGTGACCTCATTCTCCGGATCTTGTGTTTGCTGTTTAGTAGTCTCATGCTTTGGTAATGCCTTTACATTATGTTTATGGTCTATGTTAAGACATTTTAACAGACCAGATAAGCAAGTAATGTGAGTAATATGCAAGTAATGTACAGTCAGTTGGTCATTATTGCAGAATAAGTGATCTTATTTCATGCTGAAGGAGTCTATTTAAGTAGTAAGATAGGAGAGGTTGTGATATATTTAGTATATACTGATCTCTATAGAATATATTGAATAAGATCTCTAGTCTCTAAAATGTAAACAGTTACAAAATGTTGCTATGCAACATAAATAATGACATGCATCTGTAAAAGAAACCAGAGCTGTCATTTATCTTGATCAGATTATTGTTCGTGGCCAATCAGCATCCAAAACCAGATGCACGGTTTTATAATGAATCACAGCTAGTAAATAATAAATATAGAAAGAACAAAATGTAAATGAAACAGTGACTTAGCTAAACAAAGTGTGTGGAGTCAACTGAGAGAGACCAGCTCAAAACTTTCAGTCATTACACAAAAGTATTTGAGCACAGAATGCTGCCACTGGCCAATCAGAGCGAGTGTTAAAACAGGTGAGACTCCATCAGGGAGGGACGATGCAGCAGGATAATGAAGATCAGTGTGGATAGATCTGAGAGACCCACAGGGTGTCGTGTTCTGGGTCACTGTGCTGCAGACAGAGTCTCTGTGAAGTGTGCTGTTGTTGTTGTTGGGCTCTGATGTAGAGTACAGTTAAGTGTGAAGTACTGACACACAGGAAATGTTTCTTTTTGTATTAAACGATTCCCATTTGACATGCAAATGGAATCAGAAAAACTGCATATATTGTCATATTAAACACACTGCTGCATACACACAGTCATTAGATGACAAACTCATAAAGTCAAAGATTACGCACCTGGTAATTTAATATTGAGCAAATTATATTTGTTGTGCACCTAAGCCCTCACGACCCCCACAGTGACTTCTAGATTTCTCATGGTTATGTAAAAACTAATGTACAGTCCGACTATTTCTGTCATAATATAAACCCTAACAGGGAGTGTGCCTAACTTCAGTCGCCCTGAAGGGGGTCTTTGTGATACTAAACTCACTGTAAATTAGTGCACTTATTATACTGCTGCTTGTCATATAAACAAGTCATTGGATACAAAATATTGATTTGAGATGAAATCTTTATTTAGAAGTTGTTATAGTCATGATTTTATTACATGAATATTTTATTACTGTGTGATTGACCAGAATCCACTGCGCTGTGTAATATTTTCATTTGATAGACGCTTTTATCCAAAGCGACTTACAGGGAATTCAAGGTGTACATTTTTATCAGTGCTTGCATTCCCTGGGATCGAACCCACAACCTTTGTGCTGCTAACGCAATGCTCCACCAGTTGAGCTACAGGGATGTAATAAATGATTTGTTCTTTAACAAAGAACTCATCTCTCATCATTCTCATCCACCCCTTACAGAAACATTTAACTTTATTTATTTTAATTTTATGACAATTCATCATTTGCTTTGAGGCAGAGAAACATGACCAGCACACACAGACACACATGTTAACATAGACACACAATGTTAGCTGTTGTGTGCTTGTGTGTGTGTCTGTCTGTCTCCGTGAGTGTGTGTGTGGTTATGGTATTGCTTAAGTCATGTATAGTAATACCAAAAACTTTGACTTTTGTGGGAACTTTTCTTTAGGTCCACATACAAAAACAAGCATATAAATCATACAGTGATCTTTACTGAAAATCTAAACAGCAGACATTTGTTTGTAAGGTTAGGTTTATGGGTAGAGTTAGTGTATGGGACCAGTCTGGTCCAGTGTGGACCAGTTAAACCATCACAGTGCAACACAGAGAGTAAGCGAGACATTTCTAACACCCCTTTAAAGGGCTGTTTGAGGGTTAAGACCTGGTTTTAGTGTTAAAGTTAGGAGGCGTCTCTGAGGGTTGTTCAGGGACCCAATGTGTACCCAAAAGTCAACAAAATCGGAACAAAACATCCTTTGAAAAACAGCGTAACATTTTTTCATTGTAAAACTGTAGAACGTTTTCTGTCTGTGAAATTAGTATAATTAGATAAAGAACTAGATCATCTGAGAGTGTGTGTCATTGGTCAGCTGTTGGTTTAGTTCTGGTCATATCTGTTTAGTTCTCTCTCTTGTTGTGTGTTGTCTGAGGCTGTTTGTTATCAGGAAAACATCTGTGAGTCCTGTGTGAGGCTGATGTAGTACTGCTGAAGACCTTCTCTAACTTCTCTAGTTAGCCTTCTCTAGCTCATGTCTTTGTGTTTCCTAAAGACACAACATGTACTTTCCTCTGCCTGACGACACGCAGCTCTGTGATCTGTGACAGAGTGTTTGTCATTAACAAATCATGCTGATATATTAACAACTCATGCTCATACATTAACAAGTCATGCTGATATGTTAACAACCCATGTTCATATATTAACAACTCATGGTCATATATTAACAAATCTTGCTGATATGTTAACAACCCATGTTCATATATTAACAACCCATTGTCATATATTTGAACATTTGAGTGATTTGATCATGATTGTATTTCATTATAATAGATTTGACATGTATCCTAATGTTTAATGCAAAATCACTGCAAGTACAAGTCACTTTAGTTATCAAATTAAATGGTGGGAAAGACACAGCTTTACAGTTTTACATGTTCAAAACATTCATTCCAACAGTACATTTAAATGTACATTTATGTAAAGATTGACTTACTATGTATGACCTAAAACAACCAATATTGATCCTCTTTCATTTCTCTTCCTGGATCATTTACTTCATCTGTATGTTTGTTTCTTGGAGTTTGTTGGTGGCAGAACCTGCAAATGAATAATTGTGGTCAATAATGACTGTGAGAAACAACATAAGAGATGTATTTAACATAAAACACTGTGCCATTGATTATTGATACTTGAATAAAAAGTCTTTCATACTGAGACCAGAATTTAATTCATTTTAATTATCCATCTGAAAACAGATTCAGGCTGATGAAAGAAAAGGATGAAACGTAAAAGGAGACCTCAAATCAATGATTATTAATGAAAAAATTCCCTCTACATGCTTGTGTCCATGAGTGACAGGACCAATTCCAGTGCATTTCCACCGCTGCAGTGTGAGAGCTGCGCTGGTGCCCACTCTAGAACTGGTTCTCCTTTTCTCCAGAGATCTGGCACCGGCACGGCACCCTGAAGTTTCTGGTGCCAAAGTCGGAACCGCACAAATATGTAAACGCAGAAGGATAAATCAAGGTTCACCCTGTTATAATGTTGCCTTGTGAACTGTGGCCGTAAATAACGAAAGATTGTAGAGCGCTACGTAAATGTAACCATAGTAACATTCTGCTACAAATTTTGGTGCTGAAACCTGTGGAAATACGTGTGGGTGCTGGACCAGAACCAGTTCAGCTCCATCACCGGCACCAGCAACGGCACGGCCCTGGTGGAAAAAAGGCATTCGATTCTTTGTATGATCACGTTTCAGACGTCCCCCCCCCCCCAGGATATCCTAGAATGCAGAAGGTTGATTTTGTCAAATTTTAGGACATTAGCATATGGTTTAACAGTGTGTGTGTGTGTACATGCATGTGTTTGTGTGTATGCGTGTGTGTATGTGCTTGTTTGTGTGTATGTGTGTGTGTGCGCATGCGTGCGTGTGTGCATGTATGTGTGTGTGTG
>JBAJNP010010877.1:0-15687 GCA_036877545.1 Yasuhikotakia modesta
AGAGAGAGAGAGAGAGAGAGAGAGAGAGAGAGAGAGAGAGAGAAAGAGAGAGAGGCAGGGAGAGGATTGTGTGCAGGCTGGCTGCACAGTTAACTCAACACTGCTGTGGTCTTCACATGCAAACGTGTGTGTGTCATTACATGCACATCAGTAACACTTAACAATTAGGTTTCATTTGTTAACATTAGTAAAACTACCTAAACTAAAAATTAACACTAGTTACCTTATATGTATTGCAGAAAGACATTTGTGAGACATTTGGTGACTTTAAATGGGGTCTGTTGGTGATTTTTGAGCAACATAAATTCTCTGTTTTAAGAGCTAATAATAACAACACTTGTCAAGTTCTTCATTTTAACTTGAATTTTATTTTACTTAAGTGCTTGGCATACACAGTTACTGTGTATAATGTATCGCCCGTCCACTAATACTGTAAATACAGAAATTGTACTATGAACTATATACTGCAGATATTAGTATGCTAGCATGCTATTCAGGCAGACTAACAGGAACTGTTTCTGCTTTGATTGTATTTCACACTTAACTGAAGAATTCCTATCAAAGTGACAGGAAGACCCCTGGGTCAGAGTTTTTCATGTTGAAGTGACCTCCAGAATTCTCTCGCAAGCTGTCGAAAACCTTTCTGTGAGCACCAACCAAACTTAGCATAGCAACAGGATGAGTTTTTATTGCTAGACAAACGTTTTTACACCGACCAGCTTCAGTGTTCATCAGCTGCATCCAAAATCATAAAGCAATGCATTTTAGTTTGTTTCTGAAAAGCTCGTTCCTCAGTGACTGAAAATAGTGAGAATCATGAGTTAACATATGGCTGGTGTTACTCGTTTTAGGAGGTGCCAGACCAAGAATATTATGAGTCCACTGTAAACATGGACTTTGATGCACAAAACTAATTCTCCAGGAAGGAAGTCTACGATTCGCAACACATGATATAGTGTCTAAAACCCTTTATGCATTTTTGAAGCCAAACTCAAATAAACAGACCATTTTCAGATTAAAAAATGAAAATTTAGGTCTTCCAAGTTTTTAGAAAAATGTTTTGTTTGAAAAGCCTCAGATTTTATGAGATCTTTGGAGTAAAAGCTGAGCTGTGCTGATCTGCTGAAGCTGTAACGCAGGCATACGGCCAAGCAGCGCGCGCTTTTATTTCAGTGATCTACAAAAAGCACGACCTTCCGTGCCAAAAAAACAAGTGAAAGCCACTGCAGAGTTTTCCTGCCCACTTAAAAGGCAAAGGATGTGCTTCTCAAAACCACTGCGTCCCTGAGGACCCTACAAAACATGGAGTCCAAGCTTCTGCGATCTGACTGCTAAATCATCACTGGCTGCTTATAACGTTTCAACCTCTGCTGTGTTTTTCATCCAAACGATACATTTTGTTTTCGCTCTGTGTTCTATTGAACGCTCTGTTGAATGAGATTGAACAAAAGCTTTTTGCGAGATCAGTGTTGAAAAACACCGGTGGAAGTTTTTCGAGGCATCTGACAGGTTGTTGACAGCGCAGAGAGTCGTGGCACCGTGCCGCGCTGGCCCTGGGCGGCACTAACTCCCAACCCATCAGCTGAGGGAACGAGTTTCATTAATGAAAACATAGCTGTGAAATGAAGCTCCAAAAACATTTGACTATTGTCTGAACAGCGAACAGTTAATCTTCTATCAACTGTTGATGATTTTCTAAATCGTAATTTACGTGTTTTTTTAGTTTCTAAGCATTGAAAAACTGAGCTGATGCAACTGCAGGTTTCCCTGTAACGTCCACTAAGACACAATATAAAGAGGCATGGAGCATAAAGATCACAATATATCCAACTATAACTTCATCAATTACACCTGCAGGATATCAAGTTGGGTTGCATTTTGTGAGGCCCTCACACTTACTCTTTATACTTCAGTTTTCTCTACAGGAGCTGAAGCAGCGACGCAGGCAGGGAGCAGGTTGAGACCAAACCCCTGTCGCTCCTGTGAGAACTGTAGAGTGACTGGAGGTGTGTCTGAGCTTCAGAGAGACACTGTTTACCCGCTCGGCCGGAAAGCCTCGGGCAGAGAGAGAGAGAGGAGGCCAGCAGGTGCATTAGTCACTTCAGACGTGGCCAGCAACAAAAAACAGCTCGTGAAACGGTGCCGACAGCATTTGTCAGCACCCTCACTCGTTCTCTCTCACACACACTTTCCAAAAAAACACCATATGTTACCGGAATGGATTTTTGGAAGTGATACTTTGGCAATATCATGTTTTAGGGCATGAAACACCTGTCAGAAATATTTTCATTAAGGGAAATATTTCTCCACTATAATTTCATCTGAAAAATAAGTGGCTGTTACCCATAAATTCATTCATGATGGTATGCATCAATATGCATGTCTGTATGCACACATAAAGTACAGTGTGTGTGTGAAGTAGTGCCACTCAGTGGTGGAAACTGAACACTCTCTAATACCACACGTCCACCACAGTACAGTAACATTATAATACTGGTATATAGCATTATACTTTATTTAAAATGCACTGTTATATTATATGAAATGTTAGAAAGTAATTTATTATGTTTTACTGCAGTAATAACTGTAGTAAGAAACTGTGATTATGAGAAATGTCCCGGGATTCCAAACTTTATTGGCATTTTGCAAGACAGGAAAATAAATGGCACACAGACGATCTCTGCCAATCAGAGAATCTCCAAAATCATTTTTAAAATCTGATTGGTTGTTTTACATACATTGATAATTTAAAGCTGCTTTATTTCTCAGGTTCTGTTTCTGAACCAGCTGTTATTCAAATGGCCATAACCAGGTTCACATGCGTTTCTTTAATACGCAATATTGCTAAAGACGCTTGTTATGAGTAGAAACTAATTACAGTAGCATACAGGCATTCAGACTAATACATTGTCTATGCAGGTTACAGTTTGAGCAAGTCGCAACTGAAAACAGCCAGTAACAATAATCATAAAAAGAAAAAAGACATTGAGAAGGTGCAAAAAGCAAATACATACTTCGGGATAAGTACAAAGTCAGTTTCCAGTTTAAAAACACAGCAATGAAGTTACTTAATCATTCACTATCAACCTAAGCAAAACAACTAGAGAAACCGTCATTATATTACATTAAACTAGAGATACAAGTTTATCTAGATCAGTTTATTAATACTGCAATGCATTACAATTTTGCCAAGACCCTGATGCAACAAAGCTAAGAGAAAACTAATCTAGATTCATTTCTGTAAGACTTCACACAGAGTTTGGTGAATGCTGTTGCATAGCACATCCTGGCTGCTTAATTCTAGTGATCTGTTAAGTTTTCTTACCCCAGATACACAGTTCAGTTATTCTGCATGCAGTGTGACCATGTTTACTTAAGGGACTTTATTGTGTGTTCAGTTCTCTGGCAAACCGTAATTGAAACACACATTAATTAAGATTAAGCAAAATGAGAAGTTAAGTGAAAACTTCATATTAACAGTGTGGCTCCACACTCGTTTAAAAGTGCAGCAAAACCTTCCATTTTCACCATCTTCAGTCCAGAACTTTTGGCAGAGATCTGTTTTATTCCTCTCTCTTCTTCCTCGTTTCCTCCGCAGGATCCGGTCCAGTTCATTTGACAGGTTGCAAATCATGAAGGAATTTCACATTAGGGAGGAATGAGAGACTGTTCTGTGAGACGAGCCTGAAAAGAAAGCGAAAGAATGGAGCTTTATTATTGTTTTTTTCAGAACTTCACACACAAACACCACAGAGTGTTTTTTAAAACTTTTTAAACTGGCCGATACATCCTGAAAATGTTTTTTATGAAACTGTGTGACACTTGTGCACTTATTCATGAATTTAGTGAATAAGTAAATGTAGATTATTTTCATCTAGATATTTAGCACATTTTAAACATAAACGTTCTTAGCAACAGTCAGTGTTACAACTTATTTAAAAACAAATACATAAAACTCAGGCTATCTGAAAATGGTAAAATAGTTTAAAAACACTGTGATTATGAACAGCATGTGTAACTTCTCAATAGCAAATGATTGGCAGTTTTTCCGGTGTGGTTGTGATATGTTAAGTAGTTCCTGACCAGAGAGGAAGTGAGGGAAACATTTAACAAATAACATGAGAACCGCAGTAATTAACTTCACCACAGAAAATGTGATCAGATTCAGTTTAATGTGCTGAGCTGTTATTGAG
This sequence comes from Yasuhikotakia modesta, assembly GCA_036877545.1. NCBI lineage: Eukaryota > Metazoa > Chordata > Actinopteri > Cypriniformes > Botiidae > Yasuhikotakia > Yasuhikotakia modesta. The sequence continues at coordinate 4,194 of JBAJNP010010877.1, forward strand.
CAACACCAGCCAAATATTTAACCACATAAAAAAAGTCTGTAAAACAGGAAACAAACACCAGTGTGCTGGTTTCCCTCTACATGCCACAATTAATCCTGTTTATTATGTGATACTGACAAACAGAAACGCTGTTGTTTAAACACGACTCAATCTGTAACTAATTTGGCACAAACAGAACAATCACAATCCACTAAATTTCAATCCTTAGTTTCCGCTTGGAGCAGCTGTAGTCCGATGCGTTCTTACAGACATCAGCTATCATCAGACAGGGTTGTCAGTGCTCTATGACTGTGTGTGAGGTGACTGCTCACCTCTAGTACAGGAGGAAGAAGCGGGTTCGGAGAGAGGACACCGTGCTCTCAGACATGTTACGCACTTTCAGGTAGTTCACAAACCCTCTGAAGAACAGCAGCAGACCTGGAGGTCAAAGACACACATTCATACAGCAGATAAAACATTCAGTCAGTATGAGGAGAACGGAGAACGTATGAGGAGAACGAGAAACCCAGCAGCGCAGCAGGTTTTAAAGATACAACTTATAATGTCTGTGTGTGTGTTAACTGTGAATCGTGTTTCTGTTTGTAGGAGTTTGTTCTTATGCATCGACTAATAATAATATTAAAACTTCTAAGTTCCATTTTAACCATGTGTAATGTTATACATCTCCAGCAGGTGGCGCTGCTGGCCAGGTAAGCAGCAGTTTCACACTGATGTTAAACTTACCAAGAACCAGGAAAATCCACCAGAGCCAGTACTGTCCATTAAAATATCCAGTGAAATAATCTGAAAACTGCAGAGATACACAATTTAACTCAAACCTTCTGTGAGCTACATTTTAATATAACATTTAATATGATTTATATAACATTGATTGAGACTTAATATTTTGTCTGGAGTTACAGAAACACAGTAACAGTTAACAGATATCAGTCCAGTTTTAAATATGATGATATATGTTGAATAGAGGAATTACTCAAAGGTTAATCCTGTACTAGTGAACTTTACTGAATGAAGGTGAATGTTTCTGGTTAATAAAACTCACCCGCACAATAAGGATCCACTTGATGAGTGACAGACCAAAGCCACAAATGGCTCCATACCGGCCGGCGATGGTGTTAGTTAAACAGAACGACAGGCAGAACCCGATCCAGTTGAAGAGAAACGCCACTGCATTAACACAGAGAGAGAGAGTGAACTTTAAAACACTTAGTAAACACACTGTTTAAATAAACATCTACACTTCAGTGTGTAAATAATAATAGTCATAATATTTAGAGAGTATGTTTAATAAACAAGAGTTTGTGTTACAGTGTAATACACAGACACGCCAGCAGATGGCATCACTGCATCACTCTCAGCTAAATAATGAGAACCCAGTGCACTGTTTGATAAATGTAGTTTTCTTAGCTGTGTTGACATATTTCCAACTGTTAGGAGTAAACTAGCTTTTAAACAACCTCAGTCAAGACAAACTACAATCTCTGAAACTTCAGTAATGAGTTGCTGGGGTCAGACAGAGATAAGAGAGAATAACACATGCAGAAAAGCAGCAGCCGTTCAGAATCGAGACCCAGTGGTGCTGAACTCACTGAAGAATGCCAACATAAAGATCCCATCATTCCCAACTCTCATCTGATCCGCATCGCTGAAGTCGTCCCGCACCGCAAAATCCTCGTCCTAATCAGGAGTGGGACAGAAACACAGGTGAGACGCAGGTTAAACGCTGCCGGCTCTGAGTGAAACCGCACTGGCGCTAAGATCATGTTTGTGTGACGCTGCAGTCAGGGAATTCCAAACCAAGAGAAACTTTACGTTCCTAATTCAGTTTTACATTCCTGATACACTTTAAAGTGAAGAAATATCATGACATTAGATAACGAAATGTCAAACCAACTGGCATTTATTTTTGCAGATGTTTGTCAGGGACTGATAAAACAGCAAATTTACCAAACATGTATTTACCAGTAAGTTATTAAAAGTCACTGCAAATCAAGTTAGTTCTGGGTAACAGTTTAGCATCTTTAGCTGTTTGTTATGTAACATCATGAACTTTAGACATTCTGAAGTACAACTTCAACAGAAGCGCTTTTGGGGTTTGTTATGTAACATCATGCAGACAGAGAGGAACGTGCGAGAGTCAGAGTCTGTGTATGTGGGTCATGGTTTGTGTGGTTCCTCATGTGGAACGTTCTGAGCTGTGATGGAGATGTAAAAGAGACACTCACTCGTGGAAGAACCTCCACCGCTGAAGCAGCCATGGCTGCCGCTTTTGCCTTCTCGGCCTCGTCATACGTGGGCAGAGACGTAGCGACGCTGTAGGGTGGTGGGACGGGAAAATCCCCTGGAAACGTGCTTTCTGCAGAACGATAAAGGCTAGAGTTCATAAATAACCACACGCTCACCGGTCCTCTGAGGATACACCACAGATGCTGTTTGTGCTGGTGATGATACGTCAGGCATCACTGTTGTTAGTCATCATCTGCTTTGGTGGTTGAATTTAAAGCACCAAGCGGTTTCTGAGAAATGCTGGTAGTGTTTCAAACTGACACAGGAACAAACACACCCTTCCTTTTGTTGCTTCTCCCTCAAAATAACAAACATGCTACGCAGAACGGCAACAGCTAACAGCCGGTAAACACACACCCACTAATGCTGACTGACCAATGAAAGTTATTTGTACCCGACCAGCAGAATACGAGCAGAATCTTCCAGAAATTATATTTGTAACATTTCTGTGAGATGCCCACAGTGACAGAGAAATAAACAGTGTGAAGTTTACCAGAGCTTCATTTTAAACACGGATGATTGTGGTTTACAGGCCACATCTGGCCCTGACAGAATCACACCCCTCATGAATAATAGTTCAGCTACACTAATTACACCTGCTAACATCATAAATATTGCTATTATAAATATTTAGTCATTATTAAGTGTGTGTGTAAAGGAAATGTTTGTACCTGTTCCAGCTGTTGCTCCCAGGGCCACGCTGGTGTATGGAGGGGGTGGGGCTTCAGCATCTGTTGCCAAGGGGTTGCTAAGGCCAACCATAGTGGAGGCAGCCTGGGAGGAGGTGGATGGTTCAGCAGCGATGGGATCTTCCGAGGGATCGTCCTCATTGTGCAGCTGAGTAAAGAGACAGAAATGAGCTGATGATGATGACATGCCCCAATGCAAAGATTAGCAATTATGACACTGCTGTGATGTTAATGTGCACTAATCTAATAAACACATTCTCTACACAGTAAGAGAGCTTTAAAAGAGGTACTTTTTTACAAATTACTTACAAAAAGAAACCAAAACATGTTTTCTTTTCAAACTCTGAAACAAAGCTTGACAAACAGATGCTATGAGTATTTTCACACATCTGCAGGAAACACTTTCTCAATTACAAACTGACTGAGTTTCAAATGTGTGATTTGCTGTCTCAGCTCAGAACGTGATGAAAGTGAGATATACTGCTGCGCATCTGTGAGACATCCACCGCAAATGTTCACATCAACAGCCTGAACTGGTTACGTGGGAACCTTCAGTTCTGAAACGGAGGCCTCCTCTGGTTAAACCGAACTGTGAGATCATCGCCAAAGGGTGGATATCACCTATCGCGCCAAAGAACATGTCAACAACTTGAGTCAACAGCTCTGTCTCTGGGGTTGCACGGCTGTATTCCAATCGCCCTACAACAACAATAAAGTAACTAGTATAGGCAAAAATCCTACATGGGAGTGAGACTGAAGAGGCACTAAATAAAATATTGTGTGTTGAAAAGAAGCTTTGAATCCTCGGCTGAAACTGACCATGAGATCTGAAGCCTGCTGGTAATATTACAGGTCAAGACTGCAGGGCGAGATATTTGGCACACAGAGAGCAGGACACCCGCCAACACCGTTTGCTAACAGTGTGTTTCACACGCGGTAACAGGAGACAGATCACAAGATCTTCAGCGGATCCGTTCAGAGCAAATTTTACATGTTCCTGCTTTAAAGAACCTCGTTCTGTTTCAATCTAATACTCATCAGTTCTTCATGTTCCTGAACGCATGAACTGTCTGTAGGCCACACCTTCTCTAGTCTCCATCGCTGCTGTCATTTCCGAGTACTGCAGTGCTCAGGAAATCACAACTAGATAACATGTGAGACAGGGCCGAGAGCCACACAAGTCTTTGCATAGGTCAATGTTATTAAGTTTAACTTCTGTCCTTTACAAAACGGCAAACAGACGAGATTAGAGTCCTAATGAGGGATGAAAACTGAGGCCACATCAATGACAATGAAGACAACATAAGAAACCTGGACAACAGTTACATAATCACAACAGATCATCACGAGTGTCTCAGCTGGGTGGAACTGAGCAACACAAATTCAGTCATTCACAAATATATATTATTTCCAGCTCCCTGCATTGTTGTGTATGTAATATTTTGGATAAGCTGATGTTGGTTTCTGAAACCAAAGACTTTTTAAATGTCTTGCCTTATGTATTAACTATTCCACAGATTTCCCCCCTCAAAAGATGCAAAAAAGGCTACAAGTGTTTGTAGATAGTTGTAGATAGTCTTCAGCAGATACAACTATTAAAATGACACGTAACATCAACAAAAGATGCAGGTTCCTCGAGACGCACTGCAGGTAAAGTTATTCTTACAATGTTAAAATGCTTTCTTCTGTCTCAGAGACCTCTAACCTGTTCATCCTGCTCCTGTTTTCAGCACAGCGTGAAAAAAAACAAAAGCTTAAAAGCACAAAGTTTGTAGTTTGTGTTCAAAGGTTGATCTCTGTGAGGACTGTAAACACAGCGACGCAAATCTGAGGCAGGAAATGTGTTTGTGTATCTGATGAAGGACAGGACGAGCATTCACGAAACCTTTTCAATACAGATATCTGTGCGATTTCAGTTAGCAATTCAGCCTTTTTATCATTTGTATAAAGTGCAAATCTTTCTATGGTCCAAACAAGTAACTCAGCCCTGAAAAAAGAGTTAGAAACAAAAAACACTACATCAAAAAGACTCATTATTTAAACATGACTACGTCACGTCAAACTACATCACAAAGCCTTTGGTTAAACTCTGCAGCGTGTTTATCAGGAAAGATACGCAGAGACAGTGATGTCCTCACAGGTATCATGGAGATGATAAAGAGATCAGAAGTTGAGTTAGCGCTGCAAACCACAACCGCCCAACATCTCACAATGGAAACAGCAGCTCAGCTTTATTTGTTGACGCATCTAGAAAGCATTATTTTGCGGTGGTAGCGGAGCAACTGTTGAACACAAGACCAGATCAGAAGGTTTCTGACTACAAGCGAGACATTTCTTCTTCCTCTAGAAAAGATGCTGAAATATAGAGACGCATTACTCAACACTCCTGAGCCTGAACATCTTTACTGTTCTCAGACATCTTCTCCACACGATTCATACAACCTACTACCTTCTTTCTCCTTTTATTATAGGCGACACCATGTTTTAACCACAGCATAGACCAACAACAAACATGTTAACCTGTCAGCTGGGCTTCTGTTTAACATAAATGTTATGATCGCCATCATTATTTACACCATTATCTGGGGTATGAATTACAAAAACACACCCAACACTTCTGGGGTATTAGGATATTTTACCATATCAGAAACACAAATACAGGCTGTGTGACATGTAATATTAACACATTTATAACGTGTCCACTGTAAGGGTTTCAGAAGTTTGTATTATATAGGCTGAGGTTTAATGGATTAAAGGCTTTTCCCTAATAACCAGTAGAGCCGGATCGCTGCTTTACCACAAACAAACCAGTTTAAGGACTGTCAGTGTTCACGACGCGTTCCGACGCGCCTCTGACGCGTCCGCATGTTTCCAGCCCGTCTGCGACGCGTTTGACGGATCGCGTTGATCCTCGCGGACGCGCGCGTTCACCCTTTGCGTCGCGTCGTTTGTCGCCTCTGCGTGTAGTAACGCGTCAAACGCGCCTTACGAGATTAAAACAAGTTGAACTTTCAGACGACGCGTCTCATCGCGCCGCGCGTCGTCTGCGCAGTAAACGGCCCTGACGCTGTAAAGCTGACGTGTGGTTTTACGTGTCCGGTGCGCGATCGGTTGTTTATCGGTGTTTTTATGTAACGCGTCGCGTTATATAATCGATGACAGACTCACCACTCGGTAGCGACTCGCCGCCTGGTCCATTTTCATACGTGCGTGTCCAACCCGCGAGCCGGGGCTCAGTTCGGAGTAACTGCGGTGTTGTGTGAGGTCACGGGCGGATAAAATGACGCGATAATAACATGGTTTAACGCGACCGGTCGCACAGATGCCGCCGCGTCCGACGGCGAGAAACAAAGCGCGTGGGAGGAGACGCCCGTGACGTCACGGCGCGCGTCACACGCCCCTTCATCTGTGTAGATAAACACGGGATTTATCCATTAAATCTAACTCATCATTTATAACAGTTCTCTGAATGATTATAAAACCATTGTTTCTGAGTTACTGTATCTAAACACAAACCTGAAGTACGACACGTTATGAGCGATAAAGCAACGCGTGAAATATTGTGTGAATTTTAAGCTCGTGAAGTGACTTTGGCCTGTAATGTTGAATCACACCAGTAGAGGGACACCCAAGTTTGACCCTAAATCCTCCCTAAAGCCCAATAACCACTGCAGGGCTGCTTGTTATTGAGAGGTTTACATGAAACACCAGAGGGCGACGTTTGAATACCTGTTAACATTATACTGAATACATCGCCGTGTTTTGTTTTAAATAAATGTTTTGCACACTAGATTATCTTCCTACATCACACCGCAGTGTGCAGTGCAGTAAATAGGGTTAAACACAAATGACACGTTATTGCTGGTGTGTTATGGGATGTTTAGGGAGTTTTTGGAGGAGTGTCTGAAAGTATAAAGACAAACACCCGTCAGAAGCAGTAAAACGCATCACAGGTCCAGAGACACCAGAACTGAAGCACGATGGTGAGACACCCTTCACTCAAAGTTAAGCTTTACTGCAATGTGTCGTTTACTTCTTCTTTGTAACAGTATTGTAGTAAATATTGGGCAATTTAAAGTAACACGGAATAACACGGAGTTTAATTAGCTTTTATTAAAAGTAATATTCGTAATAAAAGTGGTACCGATCTATAAAACTAAGATTAACTGATGAATAAAATAATAAATCTTATTATTACAGCAGGATTATAGTTAGTTAATGATGTTTTATAATGACAATATTACACACGTTGACACGCCGGACGCGCACGCGCTCGTAAACGAAGCGCGCACGCGCGACGGTGATGACGCACTTCCGCAAGTAGCGTCATAAATTTAGCGTCACATTTGAATCATTTAGTTAAAAAGAAATTAAACGATAACGTGAAAATATTACTTTACTATGGGAATCCCGAATACTTTTGTGAAAGTTTATATTACTGTAGTTTACTTCCGGAACTGTAAAACTTTTATATTAAAATAAATTTATGAATTACGTCATATATATAGGAAACACGAGTTATATATAAACGCGTCTCTATATGAAGCTGCTCTCTAGTTTCTGTAGTTTTTGTAAATGTTTGTGTATTTATGTGTATTTATTTATAACTGAGTAAGTCACTGTTTAGATTCATTTAAAGCAAACAGTGGTTAAGAAGTGATGAAGTGTGGTACCTCTCCAGGCTTGTTTTCTCTGTCTAGATCTCTTGTGTTTGTTTGAGCTGAAATCCACATGATCTCAGGTTCACACCACAGGGGTTGTTGTTAGAAATGTGTCTTATTGTGTATATTATTGATGCTTGTCATTCACAGCCTTATTAAAAATATGAATAATGTTCTTACACGTTATTACACTGAGTCCCTTTTCAATCATTATATTTCTATAGTTTCAGCTATTTAAAAAGAGGATTTAAAGTTAAAGAACTGTCTCTGTCTGATGTGAACATAAAGGTTTATGATCTGTAATAGTCACGTTGATTAATCATAATAAAACCAGTTCATTTTGATGTAACAATATAAAGTACATGTTGTGGGTTTGTTTTATGTGTAGCCTATAGCTAGTTAGTGCTTGTAAATTGAACGAGCTGTCTGTAGATTAAACTTCCATGTATATGTGGAGAGAACAGGACATTTGTGACTGTGGGGTGTGTTGTCACTGTGGCACCAAAATAAGAGACTGGTGGAGGGGTTAGAAGAAAATAACTACTAGTAAAGAAAGATGACTTTCAACAACCCATAAATAACCTCTAACCTGGTTGCCATGTCCAAACTAGGCAGTCCCATATGACTGTCCACCCCACACCCTCTCTGCTACTGACTCGCCAACAGACTGAAAGTGACTGAGGGCTAAAAATAGCAGATCATCCACAGAAAGCGGTTTAGAAGAAGAGTCATGCAGATCAGAGTCTGTGTGTTTCTCACTGAAAGTGTCTCAGAAGTGGAGCAGCTCTCTGGAGCTCAGACACATTCAGTCTCAGTCTGAATCATTATAAACTGCTTTATGTCACCCACTGACATCATGTGATTTATGAGTTTGTGCCATGAGTGTATCTAGAAGAACCTTTTAAGAACCAGCTTTGTGCTGGAGGACATCGTATAACTAGTATTTGATAAGCTGGTTATAATGATTGAAACACAAGCAGTACAGAGGTTTACCGTTTCTTAAATATTAGTGTTATTTCTGATTCTCTGTTTGTTACACAGGTTTTTATAATGACTCTTTAATCTATTTAACCCGTTTCTCCTCACTTGAATTGCAACAATCTATTTTTTGGGACTCATGCTGGAAATTCCTCATTAGGGTGCAGCCTGCACTAGTTTCTGATAAAACCTGTCCACTTTGTTGTACAAACACCTGAAGCCTTTTCCAAGCAAGCAGGGAATCTTCTAAAAAAAATGCCTTAAGTTCTCTCAAAGTTGTCAGATGTAAGAATGTTAGTAGAACATTTTTAACATTACATATGTCAAAAACATTATTCTTTCATTGTCAGTTAAATGTTAAAACATTAGAGAGTTTAAAAATGTTTAAAAATGAATCATGTATAATATAACAACTAAAAATCTGGATGTTTTGATTATTCCTAGAACATTCAAAATTGTATTTTGGTTACTCAGTGGAAATATTGGGAAACGTTCTATAATTGTTGGCTGAGTTCACTATCTGAAAAAGGGAGCTGTAATAATTATAATGCTAATGTTTAGGAAGGTGAGTCTGTAGGTCTGTACACTTTGTGTCACTTTAACTGTGGCCAGAGTCTTTAGAAAACTCCCTTTCCAAACAAGTGAAGTATTTACTGTGGGCCAGATGGATGGCTGTGATGTGTGTGATGTTATCTGTATAAATACAGACGCATGGCAGCCGACAGAAACAGGTTCAGGGGCTTTGCATGATCTGCAAGTACCTTTCCAGTCCATTCAGCTGCAGACGTCAGTCACCTGTGGGTTCCATTCAACAGACTGACCGCCAACATTTATATTGTTCACATCTGCCCCCTGGTGGGCAACAATAATAACAGCCAGAGAAACGGATACTGAACACCCCATTCTGTTTAAAAGAGTGTTTAATAATAACAGTGTTGTTTGATAATGCAACATCTCCAGATGTAAGGCTAGTAATCTGTTTCTGTGTCTCTCCAGCGTGAGTGCATCTCTGTCCACGTGGGTCAGGCTGGCGTTCAGATGGGTAACACCTGCTGGGAGCTGTACTGTCTGGAGCACGGCATACAGCCCGATGGACAGATGCCCAGCCACAAACCTGTGGGGGGTCACGACGACTCCTTCACCACCTTCTTCAGCGAGACTGGAGCGGGGAAATACGTGCCACGTGCCATCTTTGTAGACCTCGAACCTACAGTCATTGGTAAACAAGCACACTTCCAAACTGATGCTCTTGAAACTGGACTTTGGAACAGAACAGGGAGTTTAGTTTGTGTCAACGTAGCATAACATAACGTTTATAAAATGTATTATTTTATTATTTAAATTATGTTAATTCATTTTGATACATGATGCAAGAACATTTGTGGTAACTTTAAGAGAACTTTTAAAATAAAAAAAGCCATCGTTTTAAGAACATTCTTTGTTAACTGGTCATCTGTTAAAATTAAAAGAAATATTCTAAGATGGGCACAAAGCAAACAAATATATAAACAAAAGCCACAAAATGTTTGTTTTTATATATGACATTATCAAGCTAAATTCAAATTGTAGCATTTTCATCTCAGGTCTGAATCAGTTTTGTAGCACATGTGATTTGCTATAACACCTGGCCTGTATTGTATTGATGTAATAAATCTTTCTGATGTTATGATTTCAGACGAGGTTCGTACAGGAACATATCGACAACTCTTCCACCCCGAGCAGCTGATTTCAGGCAAAGAGGACGCGGCCAACAACTACGCCCGCGGTCACTACACTATCGGCAAAGAGATCATTGACTCTGTCGTGGACCGCATACGCAAGCTGGTATTGTGAAACACTTGTGTTACATTTACAGTGTCTTAAAGGGATAATTCATCATTTACTCACCCTCATTCCAAACCTGTATGACACCAGTTCTGCTGTGGAACACAAAATACATGGAATCATGTAAAAATAAATAAATCATTTTTTTCTGGAAAATGATGGGAAAATTTTTGGGTGAACTGTCCTTTTAACTTTATAAGATCTAAATCTAACCATAACTAACGTTCAGTCTGGTGATGCTAATAACCTGTTTATCCATTTCTCTGTACAGTCTGACCAGTGTACCGGGCTGCAGGGTTTCCTGGTCTTCCACAGTTTTGGTGGAGGCACAGGTTCAGGTTTCACCTCCCTTCTGATGGAGCGTCTCTCTGTTGACTTTGGAAAGAAGTCCAAGCTGGAGTTTGCCATCTATCCTGCTCCTCAGGTGTCTACAGCGGTGGTGGAGCCATACAACTCCATCCTCACCACCCACACCACCCTGGAGCACTCAGACTGCGCCTTCATGGTGGACAATGAAGCCATCTATGATATCTGCAGGAGAAACCTGGACATCGAACGCCCGTCCTACACCAACCTCAACCGCCTCATCAGTCAGATCGTCTCCTCCATCACTGCCTCTCTGAGGTTCGATGGAGCTTTGAATGTTGACCTGACAGAGTTTCAGACCAACCTGGTGCCGTACCCTCGTATCCATTTCCCTCTGGCCACGTATGCTCCAGTGATCTCCGCTGAGAAGGCTTACCACGAGCAGCTCTCCGTAGCTGAGATCACCAACTCGTGCTTCGAGCCCAGCAACCAGATGGTAAAGTGTGACCCCCGCCACGGAAAATACATGGCCTGCTGTTTGCTCTACAGAGGAGACGTGGTTCCAAAAGACGTCAACGTGGCCATTGCGGCCATCAAGACAAAGAGGAGCATCCAGTTTGTAGACTGGTGCCCCACTGGTTTCAAAGTGGGCATCAACTACCAGCCCCCAACTGTGGTTCCTGGAGGAGATCTGGCCAAAGTTCAGAGAGCTGTGTGCATGCTGAGCAACACCACGGCCATCGCTGAGGC
>JBAJNP010010878.1:0-15685 GCA_036877545.1 Yasuhikotakia modesta
TTGTCTTTCTTTAATCTTCATTAGAAGTAGAGAAGCAGACAAAAGTGGAACATCACTGTGCATTAATATTACTTAATAGAATACAAAAACCAGAGAGAGAGACAGAGAGAGACAGAGAGAGAGACAGAGAGAGACTGAAGAATGGGCAAATGGCATCTATAGATCATAAATAATGGTGTATCCCAGTAAGTCTGAGTGCGCTGAGCCATAAAAATAATAACAGATATAGCCAGCTACACTTCAGCACTCTCTCCAGGGACTGAAGCCTGGACCATCAATCACATGAAATACTAACAATCAATACTACAGTTTATTGATCAGGGTCATTGTGAGAATCACATATAAATGATCATAGTCATTATTGGACCTTTGCAAAAGCACTAAGCATTTTATGACCAATATCTGGGATGTGCAAAGATATCAATCATCAAATGATGTCCATAATAACATACATTCATGTAAAGTACAATGCAGATAAGTGTATAATAAAGATCACATACAAGCTTAAAATGCTGCGAACACCAATACATCAGTTTCCAGATAATCCAAAATTGGCGATTACAGTCTCTTATTAATATGGTCTATAGAAAGCCAGTGCACTTTGATGACATTCGATTTTCAAGATTAAAGGTAAGCTCTGGGTTCATGGGTTCAACTTAATGTTGATTAATGCAGGAAATATTTTCAGATCGCTTGTAGTCATTTAAAGCATTTTGATTACACTTTCATGTCGGGTTTTCTGGTGCATCTTTGCTTTTAAACCAGAACGCAGGCTGTAACTATGATTTTTTTTTGCTTACAAATGAAGGATGAGTCAAAATTATATGCCACAAATGCTACTGTATGATTATCTGTAAAGCTGCTTTGAAACTGGAGAAGCTGCTGTAGAAAAAAATAAATAAAAAAGAACTATACAAATGGCTTGACTTCATAGAGCTTAATTTGTATCGAAACTGGAACATTTCACTAGGCCAACAATTCAAAACATGTAATGAGTGCATATTAAAATTTTAACATTTACACTCAAACGTTTGCCAGCATTTACTATTTATAGGACATCTACATTTACTGTGTGTTGGAACAGTGATTTGCAGTACAACCCTTGAGTTGGTTTTGGTTTATGGTCTTGTTACCTGCTACTTGCATAATGAGAGCTGCAGTGCCATGTGTCTGCACCCTGACAAAACAGGAGTAGATGCCTTCATCCACAACCCGGACCTTCTTCAGCAGGAGTGATGTGTTTCCTGCCATCAGCTGATCTGGGTACAGGCTTGTGCGGTTAGCAAATCTCTCATCTTGGTCCATCAGCTGATCCCGGCTCTGCCAATAACTGTGTACAGTGCGCTTTGTGTCCGATAGCTGCCAGAATACACTGAGGTCAGACAGGTTAAAGTTAGTGACCCCTGAGAAAGAGCAGTTGAGAACTGTGTCCATTCCAAACAAAGCAACCACAGGAGATTCTGGGACACGGACATCCAGAGCTACAAAAGGGCACAGAGAGAGAAGAATTTTATTAAACAAGTTATGTCATGAAACTACTTCATTTGGCAAAATAAAGAGGGTAAAAAACTTTACTTTACACTCTATGTAACAAAAAATGTATGATATTATCCCTTCACAACTGACAAGCCCTCCAAGACTGCAATTGCAAACATTGACAGAGTATCCAAGGGACCCTTTGTGAAAAATAGACACCAACATTTCCATATGTGAATAATGATTTGAATTTTCTAATTAGTCTGTTGGCTCTCCATCTAAACTAGCAGAAGGATGTTTCATCTAAACAGAGAAGGGAGAGAGAGAGTACTGGTAAGTGATATTTACACATCTGAATGTTTGACAGTTTAACAAATGTAATGTTAATAAAAAAATTGTGGTATATAATTTGGCTGGTCTGGTCTCGTCTCATTGTCTTGTCTGATCTGCCTTATTCTATATTCTTGGAGTTTTCTAAAGCTAGAGTGTGTAATTTTTGTGTCACAAAATGAACCCTACCCCTGTCTGTTATTGGTTGGCAAACAGATTGTAATGCTTTTAACTCATGTTGTTTAACTTGGTTGAGCTGAAGTTTGAAACACTTAACACTGACACGTTTGGCAGATGCTCTTGAACACTAGTCAGGATACTCAAACAAACAGCAATGTTTTGATAACACCAAAGTGTTTAAACATTTCTGGAAAACAACAAATAGCTTTTCTTATATTTGTAGTCTTTGCATAAATATTGCATATTTATCATAAGCATCACAGAGCATGATAGGAGAATAATAAAAACTGAATTTTTGCCCTTTTTGTCATTAAAAGAGCCTAAGGCCCCTACAACAGGCCCTAAAACCAAATCAAAGAGTCAGGAAAGGACATTGAAAGCCCTCGTGTACGACAACACTGCTTGCCAAAATCAACAACCTGTGATGTGATATAAATTGGCATGAGCTACTGAAATTACTGTTCATATATGACACAATGTTATGTCTTTGCCACAGTCAGGAACAGAGTGCTGTGGGACATCAGTCGAGGGGTTGACGTCATGGAAGCCTGAACTCTTTAGGAATGTGTCGGCCCTGAGTTGCTTACACAATCATTAATGATGCTCAAATAAACCTCAATCTGTTTCCACACAGGGGACAGTGCAATGATTGTGAGTGTGTGTGTGTGTGTGTGTGTGTGTATGGACCCTGATACTATATAAACATTCGGGGCTACCTTACAGATTTTATCATTAAATGGATAAAGTCAAAGACGTTGATTGGTTGATACAGCTTTTCAAACTCATATCAACACAGACTGTTTAGAAAACCTTAACTAAGCAACCAAATTTGTATTATACAATAAACACATAAGCAAAACTTATAAACATAAAAAATATGAATGAAACTAAAATATCACTATTATTGCAACATGGCATAAAGAAAGACGTAATTATGAAATTACAACCAGGATTTTCACTGTTTCCAGTATCGCCTAATCAACCAAAGCCTTTTTTTTTCAAAAATAAAATATCACAGTTTGATTATGGTTATTATTATTGGTTATTGAACCTGCAGGCAGAGGTATAAAAACAATTAAAAGATTAAAACAAGCAAAATAGCAGTTGGATACACAGAATGTCTGGTTCAATAACTGCTAACTAAAGGACTGAAAGACCATTGAAAACGGCTCCAAATCCTCATTCAAACACTTTAAATGTGAATCTGCCCCATGTCTGCAGTGAATGCCAGGATTAGGAATTATGTAAGGGTGCTGGAACATTCTAAATACCAGAGATGATTGATCTAGAGAAACACTTTTAGCAGGAACCGGGAGGACAATCTCGGTAGGAGAGACCTTAGCTGTATATTGGGGAGAGAGAGACGGTAAAATAAGGCAGGCTAATTTGAATTTACATCCGCCACTTTGTGTTAATGGTGGTGAGCAACATTTGAGTTGTTGAGAGAGAGAGAGAGAGAGAGAGAGCACGAGAGAGATATGCATGAAGAAAAATCAGCAAAACAGATGTACCTGTGCCACGAGAATAAAATAAAGTCATTAAGATCCTTATTAATGCTGGCACACAACCCTGCTGTTTATTTACATGTTCTATTTTCCTTTAGTCATTTCCTCTAACCTGCATCCCCTCGGCACTCAGTGAGTGTCGCTGGTTGTTGCTTAGAGAAAGACCACTGTGTCTTACTAAATTGCTCTTCATGCCCATCCAACAACACCCTCTTCAGAGGCTCTCTCTCTTCCTTCAGTCGTTCTTTTGATTGCATGTCTCGCACAGCAGCGCACATAGAAACACGTCACACACTCAAATCCCCTCAGCAGAGCAGAACGTTTTCCCCTCAGTCTGCCACCTCTCTAAACCCCAGGCATTACTCAGGAGAGTCAGCGTTACAGCTCCTGTGTTCCACACACCGGTCCTGAAGATCACAGACCGCTCAATAGAGCGACTATTGAATAAAAATGTAACAGAGAGACCAAGGTGAAGCAGCAGGAAGATAAAGAGAGAAGGAGAGAGAGATCAACGCTGGCAATCGAGAGCAGTTAAACTGTCGTAGACCTCTCTCAGAAGAAAGACCTCCTGGGGAAGTCTATCCCCAGAGTGAAGCTTTATTCCTCAGAGGTTATTTTTCCTTTAGCCCATATGAGTTAAAGGAGTAGTACACACCAAAATGCAAATTCTTCAATAGGGACTTATTTTCTGTAGAACACGAGAATCTGTTAGCTCTTATTTTTCATGGGAGATCTCTGATTTTAAAAGAAAATTTGACATATGACATTTATAACTCTTAAACAGACATGACTTGAACAATTAACTGCAATCTTAAGCATAGACAAAAATATGCATGTGACTTAGGCCAAAGTCTCTATTCACCATCCTTGTAATCTTACAATTAGTCTAGGACACAAAATTGCAACATTAAACTTGTTAATGTAACAATTAACTCTCATACAATCTGTATTCAGAAGCATCACATCACAGTTTTGGAGGATATCATTAAAAATATTTTAGATGTGATATGGACACCTAAAGAATACAAACATAATATTTCACTTATACAAAGTCTAACAGCATTCACTCAGTTAAATATATGTCTCTGCTTTATCATTCTGTGAGTGTCTCTGTTTGTCTCACAGTGGATCTGTTCAGATGGTGAGTATATGTTAGGTGACAGACTGTATCAGACACACTCATTATGCTGTTCTGTTTCTCCATTTTTTCCTTTCACAATCCCTCCCTTTGTCAGGATCACTCACACTCTCTTTCATCTTGTTCATCTTTAAACAGTGAAAATAACTATGGCAACCATGGTATCTGCTGTACCAAAGTTACTTTGTATTGTGGTATTGTTAATAACACAAATCCATAATAAATACAATATTATTTAAATAGTAAGCAGCTTTTAGAATCTTCAGAACATTTTCAAGTAAAACATGCTATTAACAGCAAGGGAACATTATCAATCAAATATTCCCATGACAAGCCATACATAATTGTTAAAATGGTATATAATAATAAAGCCCAAATTTATATTAGTGAGCATGTTTTTTTTCATTATTTTATTTATGTGTCCTGCACCTGAGCCCTGGTTGTGGTTTGTGGGATTTGAACATGCTTTTAAAAAACTTAACCCTCATTTTTATGAGAGCCATAATCAATGGCTTTTTTATGTCTCAATGTTTTAATTACCATTTTTACACATCTCTCCTTCAGTCTGTTTCAATACCTCACAGATCGTGTTATGTGTCTTTCATAACATGAGCTGTAAAACATGAAGGTCCACTGCACTCTATTCAATAACTGAGGGTCCAGCCTCTCTGCTGTTAATATAACCAACTCTTCAGACCAATATCAGCCCTGCCATAACTCAAAGGCCAATAACACATGCACACGCTTACAAATGGACAACGCTTCAAACAACACCGTTCAATATCATTGAAAAACACAGTGCTCAATACCAACCTGTGGAGAGACATTCAGGTTCATTTTAAAGAGCTCGATAAGAGACTGAGTTTATCAAACCGCCATCAGTTCAGCTTTAAACTCAAATTATTCACGCACACAAACTCAGATGTGAGTTGATCTGAGTTTTTATGGGAGGCATGCACACACAATTTAAAGGTTTATTTTTGCTAAGATTCATAAAGAATACAGGAGCAGAAACGAATAACGCTTATAAGACAATCGGAGCACGTCACACTGGTGAGACATTATCACCCCCTAGTGATAGAAAACAGAACAGCACCATTGAACAACGTCCAAATGAGCATTTTTTTTAACGCGATTGTAAAATAAAGCTAGATTTTTACATCTGTTGTGCAAAACTCTCCTGCATCTGGAATAGATGGTTGCCAGGCAGTGATTGTTGACTACTGTTGGTGGTTGCTTGAGTGTTTTGGGATGTGAAATTTTACAGTCTTCAAATGAAATCTCCAATAATAATAGCACACCATTTCTTTCAATTTCTAATAGCACACAAGCTGCAATGCTTATCAATATTTATAATATCAAAATACATAACACAAACCAATTAGCTCTGAGGTAAATCAAAACAAGAAAAACTCACAGGTACAAGACGTGAAATTTAATATGAATTTGCAGGAACTAAACATCTTTGCTCTTTTGTGACATCACTAAGTGACAGTATAGACACACAGTGACAGCATACAAACACTCTAAACCACAAAGCTTTAAAAACTGAGAAAAACATTCAACTTTGAGGCTTAAAATCTTTTGGATTTTGATTTCTCACCATCACCTGCGTGCAAAAGAAGTCATTTGCAGGAGCACATAACAGTCTGAGAATGAAAGGTGGAGGTTACCTCTGTGACTCTCCATGACGTTACCACCACAATGCATCATGGGTAACACCAGACTACACATTCATACATAAAAGCAATGACACAGAGAGGATCTAATCATCTCTCTACCTCTCTCACTCTTTCCTGTTGCCCTTATTGTTCTCACGCTCCACTCTCCTTCACACACTGTATGTGAGAGATTGATTTCCATTTGAATGAGATTTATGGGCATGATATGTCAGTTCATTGTCAACATAATAACATTTCTCCATGTCAGATGCCCATACTTATTCCATATCTCTCTCTCTCACTTCCTCTCCCTATCTTTCTCTTTCTTAAAATTTCCTTTTCCTCTATGGCTGAGATTAATGTCTGTTTGAAAAGGCTTTATTGGTCTGATAGGATGATATTGTCGAAACATAATGACATTCACTGTGTAAATATTTCATAATATCCAGCTCTCTTCTTTTTGTCATGGCATAAATGAGCTTGTGGCTGACGTAGATGAAGCGCTGATGTAGATACGACAGCAGGAAAACAGGGAAGATGTGTGTATAAGAGACACAGAATTAAATCAGATCAGAACAGGCTCATAAAAAGGGAAAAAAACTTGATTTGCATTTCCTGTATGTCTGAATAATATGCTGCATTCTGTTGATATGACACACAGCATGTGTCTTATTTTCAAGAAGCTAAACAATCGAATCAACACACTGTCACTGGGGGTCAGAGTTTGGCTGGATAGTATAACCCGTCAGCCCCTGCTGGTAGATGTTGTAACTACGCCATCTGGTTCCTAAAACCACCTTTTCTGTTGAGGGCCATTTAAAAGCAGCCAGGTTTTGTGCAAGCTACAAATACATTGTAAATGTTTATTATTATAGTATAGCAGATGTTTTGTCAGTGTCCAATTTTTTGCTGCCATTGACTTACCCACTAACCAGAAGGTTTGAGAAACCACCTCACAAGCGCTGCAGAACCAATAAGAAAACAGAGCGATGTTAACTTACATGCCCTGCATTCAATCACAAAGACTGAGGGAAAAGCAAGCAAATATTAGCTTATGAAGAAAATATGCTAATACTTCCCAAGCAGCGAACCATGGTTTAATATTTTCTTAGTTATTAGTGAAGCAAGGTTATGAAATGTTGGTGTTATCTAACAAACGTAGCCCTTTAGAGATGCACAGGATGAGCGATGGTCTTCATTTCAGGTTGGCGCTAATCTGGGTGAAGGCTGATGATCCTGCCCTGAGCTTTAAATGATCAAAGAGAAGTTACACGGCTCTGTGTGTGTATCTCCGTATTCATTCAGCCTCAGCAGGGGATAGTACATCATGTCCTTGCAAAGACAACAGCCTTAGAGAAAACACAACCTGATGGGCTTGAGTTACTGCTGCCTGCCTCTTTAAACTGAACGCTGGTGTTCTCAAAATTTAAATCTTAATCTGCTTCTGTATTCTGAAGTAACCAATATGGGGTTTCAAACAGTATAGATGTCTTGACAGCAGAGTGGATGGTGCTGATAAAATGCTGGTATATACTGTACATAATACAAATGAAATGGCAGCAGTATACTGTATGGAAATACAAGATAGGAATGGGAGACAGAGAAAGGAAATCACAGGGAAAAACAGTTGGAGAGAGAAGGAGAGAGAGAGATGATGTCAGAAAAGCAACAACTCATCCAGTTTTCTCTGTCATTCCCACTGTGAAACTGCAATCTCGGCACATCGGGTACATCAGGTCTGCTCTCAATTCCCACTAGACTAAAATCTAAAATCTGCTGATATAATCAGTAGCCACATGCTGTGTAATACACCCTGTTTTAATAACTACCGAGCCTTTGGGGGACAGATCATGAGCGGGTGATATCTCGCCCATATCTCCCCCTTCCCTCATACTTTGTTTTTGTCTGGGGTGGCAATGTTTTCTTCTGTTTTTTAAAAGGGCGGCTCATTGCCATACTCGCCAAACTGAATCTTGACAAGGGAGAAATAATGTCCCTCTCGACGCAATCGATCTTGAGAAAGTCAAAGAGGGGAAAGGAATGAAGTTTGTGCTTAGCAGACCTTGAAAAGGTGCGCCGAGGAGAGAAAGAAATGAGAGGGTTATTTACACGCATGGACACCCAACTACAACGTCTCCATTCTCAAGGGTTTCTTTAAATGAGATCAGCTCAGATATGGAAATGTGTTTGTATTACACTTTTCCACTCTTCAGTGGATATCATATCATTTGCCACATCACTCGCTCACACTTGAGAATTCTCATCTGTCAGATGCTAGAAGCCAATAGGACAGCGAGTGGACAGCGCCACCTGTGGGCCAACTAAGAAAATCAATATGAAATTCTTACTTGGAGGGTATTTAAGTAATTGGGTTTAAAATCCATTTGCAAATTTCAATATAAGCTTTAATAAAGCAAAATAAGGAGCAGGGCTTTCATTTATTGTGTAAGGATCTTATGTACTCACCTCCCACTGCTTTCAACCAATTGTTTCCTGTGTCCTCTCTACTTGTTAAAAAATGAAATGAAGATTTAAGAATCATTAAAAAACCTGTCAGATTGATTTATAATGCAATACTTGTGTCTGAGTTTGTGCTGAGTAAAATTGGTTTCAGCAAATGTTATGTGTGGGTGTGTGATCATTATCCGAAGATATAGACAATTATATGCAAGTCATTTAGCACACATGTTTATCACAAAGCAGCTAACAGTACACAACCAACAAACACTTAAACAAGCTGGAGTTAAGTGCACTGCTCAAAGGCACAATAGTGATGGCTCACAGAACATCATACATTATTGAGCATCCATATACCTATAGGCCCAATTGTTGTTTCCATTGGAAAAAACAATTACACAAATTAGGTATTTTAATATCTCTGTTGATATTAGATGGACAGCAATAAGGTTTTTTGCCCAAGTCTCCTTGTTCCAAGATGGCCCTTCTGAGAAACAGGGTGGTGTAATCATACATTCCCCTCCAAATTGTATGTATTTCTAATGAGAAACACAATAAGGCTTACAGCTACAGTATATGGGTGCTATTCAATAAGACAAGCACAGAGGCAGTTTGTGATAATTGTTATATGTGGTATCGGTTATCTGTTACTAAACAACATTCTAGCACTGAATTATTTTAAGACAAACAAGTACTAAAACATTTTGAGGGTAATTCAGTATAACCCGGGGTTTAAAATGTTTCTGCTCCCCTTTGAAACTTACAAATGTGAAACATTGCTTCTGTAGGGATTAAAACTGAACCAGGGTTTAAAAAGTGTTCAGACAGGGTTAAGCGCAGTTTGAAAAGCTCTTTAGTCAGTTAATAAAGATAATAGAATAGTTTGAACATTACGTGGACACTGAATGCACAACCTCTCTGAAGCCAATTTTATAAATAGGGCAAAACGGAGGGCTTTAAAACAGAGTCATACCTGTGGCTTAAATTCCTGTCACCACGCCCTAACATTGGTTTAACCCACACAAGCACATACATGAACACAGGCCCTCACAGGAAACCTGAGCCATAACATCTGAGTCAGAGGAAAAACCTCTCTCTCTCTCTCTCTCTCTCTCTCTCTTTATCTCCTGGTTTGCAAGACTATTGGGAATAGTCTCACAATTTACCGATTACAGTTTAAAACTTTTCCAATTATATTTCTGACCTTCTCCATTTTATCACGGCTGTAAATGAAACATTCTTTGTGTGTTTTATAAGGTCTACAAGGATCAGGTTTAAATGTTTGCTGCTAAAAGAGTGCCTTATTCTAAATTCATTCATATTGTCACACAAGAATCTCTTTCAGCCACATGCAAATTTAATAAAGGGTGTATATAAGCCATTAACACCTTTTATTAACATTATTTCGCATGGTGCAGATTTATGACATCACATGTAAATTTCATGTCATTTCAAATGACATTTGTACATGGTTTTGTGGGTGTCGAACACTGCCATGCGTGCATAATTTTAGATGCATGCAATGTAATGCATAATTTTAGATGCATGTGACCTAATAAAATTCACTTATGATCTTTTGTTTGATATTATAGAGGATTTTTTATATGTTTTATATTACTTCTTATAATCATACGTTCTTGTATCACAGAGTATACATTTTATATTCATTGTACTAGTATAACACAATTATTGTATGTATATATGGTGATCCCAAATGTATCTAGTTAATGCATAAGTACCAAATTATCAATCCAACCTGCTAACTGACGATGATGCTTGACCTTTACCTTGACCTAGCATAACTCATACCAAGCATAACTTGTCATTTTATCAATTACGTTTTAAACCACATGGTCTCTGTATACATATATACATAAAAACTGTTCAAAAAAATCATGTTTAGTAAAGGTTTCTATGATTCTGTGATTCTGTTATCATACTTCAATTATTAGTTTATTTAAATCTGTATTTGTTTGTTCTGTCAGTATAATCTGTAAGCGTAACTGTTTGTGTGGTTTAGTTTACAGGTTGTGCTCTTTGTTTAATCAGCATGGATGGTAGAAAGCATGTCACCTACCGAGAGACTGCACAGCCAGCAGTGCAGACCACAGGAGGGCCAACATGGTGCCGGTGAGATGATCGTATGCGATCCAATCGTGTGTGTGTGTCAGCGGGACAGCTCCTTCAATCACGGCACTGCAGGAAAACCACAGAGAGAGGCTGATTAACCTGGAGCTGAGTGACAGAGAGAGAGAAAGTGTTTGTGAAGGATGAGGTAGATTTTTTTTAAATCTGCTGTGAGCATCATCAGTTATTGAACTCAAAACAAACTGCTAATGACCCTGAAGTTTAGGAGGACCCTGAAGACTGGTTAAGGCCCCAGACATACTAGCACTGGTCTCCTGCTTATGTTGTGTTTTGGATGTTGGCGTCCCCACCAGGCACACTGCACCACTTCACAGACTGCTTGTCTGCCTATTTAGAAGGGGACTTTTACAAATCCTGTTCTTCTTTCTCTCTGTGGACCATCTGCGGTGAGAATCTTAGCTTACACACTGAGAATTTTCATTTGCTTTGGGCGAGATGGTGATATCTCTTGTCGCCTGATGTTCCTGCTCTGCATGCAGCAACCCAGATCTGAATATAAAAACAAGGACAAACTTATGCCAGCTTCCACTGAATTCAACAAAACCTACTGAGAAGTCTGAGAAATGTCCTCAGCCATAAGATCTGTGGAGAATTTCTTCTCCTAATTGTTCAGAAAAGAAATACTCAGGCCACATCGCATAAACACCGCAGTGAAATAGTGTATGCCACTTACATTCACCTGAAAATGAATGTACACTTCAGTCTTATTCTCAAATTTACTTTTATAACTTACAAATATTATTTACTTCTATGCAAAGAATTTCTATTATGTGGCTTAAATACGGTCATTTGTTGGCTGATCAGGATGTTCCTGGTTCTATTCTTTTTTCACATTCAGGTGCATCCAATAATCCTGGTGGAAATTTTAACATTCTTTTCTTCCTCTTATTTTCCTCTCTGCTTTGGAAAGAGTGAAGTCAAAATGTCTGAAAGTCTTTGCCACTAGTATATCCAAATATAATTGCAAAAATAAACAAACAAATTAATAAATACATTTGTGTTTGATTTCCAAATACTTCCACTGAGAAACAAATCCTGCCGCAGACTGATGTTATCATTTGAGCCAATGTTGCTATGACAGACAAAACATTACATCTACTGTCCACCCAAACTTTCTCCCTTCCTTGCTTCAGTATGTTGCCATAGAAATGCAGACACCAAAAAAACATTAACCTATTTTGTATAGTTGTTTCATAACTTGATGAGCACAAAAATCAAGAAAACACATACAGACAGCCCTGCTGTTCAGACACCCAATAAACAGGTCATATAAATGTTAGCCCTGACTAAACTTTTTCCAGTAGATCTGTGTAGTTACTTTGTAATATGAGTCAGAGGCTATGTCAGGCTTCTATGTCTTGGTCATAATCAGACCACTTTCTGTGGCTTAACCTTACACTCATCAAAAAAAAATCTGTTTAGCTAGCATGGCTATTACTAGCTTTTCAGCAACTGCCATAAACTGGCATCAAGTCAATACCAATAAGAAGACTTTATTCAAAACACATTTAATCTGACAGACAAAAACAGCTGCGTCTATTTTCTATTGGTTCTTTTCTTTCTGAGTGACAAACTTAGTTAGGCCGCACAAAATACTTTGTTATTCTTCTCACATCCAAAAAGTACTACTTCTATTAGCTTATACTTATTTTAAGTTTGAACTTAAAATAATCAGAGATTTAAAAGCTTTCTCCCACCCTACGTTCTTCATTTTCTCCATCTCTCTGTCATCTTGTACACGCATTCCTTTTTGTCTGGAAGCTGACATGTTCTCAGGAAACCTCAGACTGTTTTTGCTGGACCATTTTTAAATGTACTGCTGTTATATAAGAGAACTCGCCATCAGACAGAGTTACTCTGACTTCTACTGCTATTTGTATACAATCCATCACTTCAGAACAATTAACTGCTCAATCTGTTCAGTTCTTCAGGTCTAGAATAATGACTGTAATGCTTTTCTGTAGGCCATGTCTCATTAACACGTTAATCCTCAGTAATGCATTAATTCCTTTAGCCAACCATTTACATGTTTGCCATTAAAAGCTCAGGATTAAACAAGCACATTTATCTTCCCTATTGTGAAGGCAGCAGGCTTCCTAGCCCACTGTTTAGACACTAGATTTTAAATATCACAAAAACACAGACGATAACATCTGATAGAATAAATGAATGATATTACAATACATGTTTTGCTTTCTGAAAATCATATATGCATGTTGGATTATTTGTACATATAACTACAAATTACCTACAGTTACAGCATACATACACATACAGTGTGCATATACATATAGGAGCAAACATTCAGATTTGGTTCACATTTGGTTTGTCTAGACCCTGCCTAATAAAACTTCCCATTATGTTCTAATGTGTTACAGATGGATTGCAGTGAATCAATGGTGTAAATTATTTAGTGCTGTAATGTATGTACTTTGTGAGTTCATGTTGTTTAGAGCAAAAGAATAAAGCTGGACACTTGAGAGCACTAACAAACTACTAATCCAGATCCTCTGTTCAAACCATTAGGGTAAAGGGGTGTGGTGCCCTTGTGCAGTGGTGACAAAGCACACCAGACATTTAAACCTAACATTCGACCCATTCAAAATAACATTAACAAAGGATAAAACTTACAAGACAAAACACTAGACTGGTTAAAGTAAGGCTCACTGATGACCACTTGTAGCCAGTGACTTGCATAAAAGCATTTAAAACCTTGAATTACCACACAGATACGTGATATAAAGTATACGCACGCAAGGGTATATTGGAGAGTATAACATATGCGCTGTTAACACTTAGACTCATTTGTCTCCAACTTCCCCCAAAAAAGTCTCAAAAAAGAAAGAATGCTTGCAATGTAGTTTAAATAAATTACTATATTTTTTCTCTGATTTCTATATACCTAATAGTTTTAATAGTGCTTTAAAACCTGTAGCTGTTTTAAGACACCTAGATTCATTTTGCACGTGCGCTGCCCTCATCATAAATCCTGCTTTTACAAATAAGTCAATCAACCGTATTGCATTTCGTACAGCAGCACTGTCGGTGACCTATTTTAAAGACACATGTAATAATGAACTTACCATGCCAGCTATGAGAAGTTAGTCTTAAAACAAAGCGCCGTCCATTCAGCAGCTGTGAAACGACTAACAGAAGAGCCAGAAAAAAACTTTATTTTCTATCATTTCTTAGTGGCGTGTCACAGCTTGGCATAAATGTTAAGGCGCACTGTTTGTTTGTAAAGGTAAATTGTAATACCGTTATGTTGAGATGGTTTTCCTCCGGTCGCAAAGTAAAACCACTCCTAGATCATTCTTGCGCTCTGTCCAGTCGGATGACGTCACCACAGCGGTTCGACTGCTGCAGTTAACCATTTATTTACATGGACGTGCATTAGGGAAAAACATGAAACTGTGTCACTGTCTGAAAACATTGTAAATTTATCCTATCTTGTAATACATTTTGTGTTAATTTATTGCATTTTTTAGCTAATTTAATCCAAATAAACCTCTGGAAATAAACAAATAACAAAATCCTAAACTAGTGGGTTTCCTTACTTCTAAACCGAACAGAGAAGTGGCTGTATACAAAACAAACTGCAGACCTCCGCCACTATTTACTGCTTGATCCTCTGTACACATACTCAATAAACTATTTTTTTATTCAGACTTAAGAAACGATTTATGTTCCACCTTCAGTACTTCAGCGGCCCACTGGGGGGCAGGATGAAAACTGAACACACTGCGCTACAATTACATATAGTATAATGCAATAAATACAACATTTTTATATTGGTGTATTACTTAATACAGTAATATTAATTACATTTCTCACATAGCAAATTTTGGATAATTTTAGATACTATGTTAGAAATAAATGTGCAGATTTGTCCTATTTTTATTATTTTTTTTACGAAAATCATTTTCATGTCAAATTTTAATCTCAAGTAATCTCAAAAAAACAATAAAGGACATCGCAACCTGCTTAAAATGAGACAAACCACCGATAACACATTTTACAATTTCAGAAGCACTAATACGCTTCATATATAACTTTTATTGTGTAGACATCTATGACGTCAGATCCGGGCACTAGTTGTTGACAAAACGCTGTTTCCCAACTGCTGCTGTGTGTGATCAGATCACATCTAAACCGGTAAGCTGTTTCTTCTGTTGTGTCATAAGAATAAATCTATTAAATATTAGATGAGTCTCCGAAGCTTGTTAAAATTATGCACAGACCACAGTTTAAACTGAATGATCTATTGCTATATTCAGAACGTTTAACTGAAAGTAAGCGCTAGTAATACGATATTCTGTCTCCACTCTCATAAAGGACATGGACAACTTAGCATGGCATCTGTCCCTGAAACTGTGCGATAAACCAAAGTCAGTGTTCCAGTTTCCAGACAGTGAGCCTGGAGATGTCCACCCAGCCAAATACCTGATATCAACACTCAAACAGCTGATCTCAGCACAGTTACCAGACTCACTGCCAGACCCTGAGCTCATAGGTTTGTTATGGTTTAGTACAGCAATGTCAATCTGTCATCAGGGACATACCATGTGTCTTTACATTATTGTAAATATTTACTTCTACACATTGCAGACTTTGTGCATTGTGGCTGTGTGCTCAAAGATGATCTGCCATTAGAATTCTATGGTATTAAATCTGGATCAACGTTGCATATAATTAAGAAGATGTGGCCAGAGCCTGAAGTCAAGCCTGGTATGTTTGGATCTAAACTGCACGTAATTGAGATGATGTGTT
This sequence comes from Yasuhikotakia modesta, assembly GCA_036877545.1. Taxonomy (NCBI): domain Eukaryota; kingdom Metazoa; phylum Chordata; class Actinopteri; order Cypriniformes; family Botiidae; genus Yasuhikotakia; species Yasuhikotakia modesta. The sequence goes on from JBAJNP010010878.1 coordinate 15,666, forward strand.
TCTACAGTTCCTATATTTGT
>JBAJNP010010879.1:0-15683 GCA_036877545.1 Yasuhikotakia modesta
GTATCAGAAATATGCAGAAATGCTTTGCAAAACATCTTTGTATGTCACACACATTTAAACATTTCTGGTTGTGTTATTGGTCTCCAGGTCATGGAGCAGATGTGAAGTGTGTTGACTGGCATCCCACTAAGGGCTTGGTGGTGTCTGGCAGCAAAGATAGCCAACAGCCTATCAAATTCTGGGACCCTAAGACTGGACAGAGTTTGGCAACATTGTGAGTTTAACGGACTGTTATGAGAAAGGTGGAGGGCCATGTTTTCTGTATTCCTAGCCTGATATGTTTGATGGCTAGAATAGTGACTATTGTCACCTTGTGAGTCTTGATATATAATAAGTAGCAGCTGTACAGTTTCTCATCTTACAAAGTTGTAAAAGTTCATTGGAACGAAAGAGCTCATTCAGGCGTTCATCATATTGCTCTTTGCCCACAGACACGCACATAAAAACACAGTCATGGAGGTAAAGTGGAACCTGAATGGCAATTGGTTGTTGACGGCATCACGTGACCATTTATGCAAACTGTTTGACATTCGCAATCTCAAGGAGGAGCTGCAGGTTTTTAGAGGACATAAGAAAGAAGCCACAGGTATATTCCTAATTTTCAAAATTGTACTAACTGTGCTTTAACATGTAACAGTTTATAGTACACATATGTTTTCTCGGTTGCAGCTGTGGCCTGGCACCCAGTTCACGAAGGCCTGTTTGCCAGTGGAGGTTCTGATGGATCACTGCTGTTCTGGCATGCAGGGTTGGTACTAATTACATCTGTACCATATATATCCATAGCTGTAATCACAGTAATTAATGTTGTGTGAGTGCTAATGTGGTTTAATATATTGGCAGTGTTGAGAAAGAGGTTGGAGGGATGGAGATGGCTCATGAGGGAATGATCTGGAGTCTAGCTTGGCATCCGCTTGGTCACATCTTGTGTTCAGGGTCTAATGACCATACTAGGTGAGTGTATAACTAGTATTAGTATCAGTGTTGGCCAAAAGTATCTTTTATAGCTTACTTATTAAACTCATTACTGTGTGGTTGTCTTCAGCAAATTCTGGACCAGGAATCGACCGGGTGACAAAATGCGGGATAGATACAATCTGAACTTGTTGCCAGGCATGTCAGAAGATGGAGTAGAGTATGGTTAGTATTACCTGACATCTTATAATTTACACTTTAAAGAGGATATGCATTTAAGTAATTATTATTTTTATGGGCAATTCCAGATGACTTGGAGCCCAATAGCATTGCAGCCATTCCTGGCATGGGAATCCCAGAACAATTGAAAGCTGCCATGGAACAAGAACAAATTGGTAAAGAGTCAAATACATAGTCTGGCATAACTGTAGCTATCTGTCGAGAAATAGAAACATGGGTTATTATGTTCTTAGGTAAAGATTCGGTGACAGAGCCTGAGATGAGCATCCCAGGGCTAGACTGGGGAATGGAGGAGGTCATGCAGAAGGACCTGAAAAAGCCCCCAACCAAAAAAGTTCCTTATGCAAAACCCATTCCAGCTCAGTTCCAGCAGGTCAGTAGATAACACTGTGACCATAGCACTGTCAGACATACAATGGTTTGATATTATAGATATGTCAAGCCAAATTATAACCTAGTTGTTGATACTCATTCGACTGATGCATTCCATTTCATCTTTTATATATCATTTAATAGGCCTGGGCAGAGAATAAAGTTCCAGCAATGCCTCCTGGAGAAGTTCCAAAGGAGAGAAAAGATGAGAAAAAAGTGGATGGCAAGAAGAAGACTCAGGCAGAGATTGAGCAGGAAATGGCCGCCCTGCAGTATACAAACCCTATGCTTCTGGAGGTCTGTGGATACATCTGCAGCACTTCTGTGTATCTCAAATAATATAAAAATGTGAACACTTATTAATTTCTTTTACTAAATAAGTTGTATTTTTGTTTCTAGCAACTAAAGATTGAAAGAATGGCACAGTTACAGGAGCAAGGAATGCCTACCCCTGCTGGACAGTCAGGACCAATGCCTCCATTTCAGGGGCAGGGTGGTCCAATGCCCCCTCCACCTCAGGGCTTCTCTCAGTCTATGCCCCCACAACAAATGCCCCATAACATGCCTCCAATGGGCCCTGGTGGAATACCTGGTCCATTCATACCTCCAGGCCAAATGGGTCCACCAGGACCTTCCATGCACCAAGGCCCCCCTCCACAGGGCATGATGGGACCTCCAGACATGCATGGACCTCCACGTCATTCTGGCCCACACAGGAACATGGGACCCCGGGGTCCTCCTGGTATGCCACCTGGCTCTAGGGGCATGCAGGGTCCTCCCCCAGGAGGAATGCCTCCAGGTGGCATGATGGGACCACCACCTCAGGGACAGGGGCCACCACAGGGAGGTATGATGCATCAGGACATGAGGGGACCTGTGCCTCATGGAAACATGGGGCCCAGGCCTAGGGGTATGATGGGGCCTCCACCAAGAAATATGCATGGGATGGGTCCTCCAGGAGGTATGCATGGACCACCAAACAACATGCAGGGCCCTTCAACATATATACAAGGCAAACCACCACACATGGTTGAGGGAAACAGAGGACAGTTCAGTCAGGTAAAATATGTAAAAGTCAGCCTGATTTATAAAAAACTTGAGCACATACTCTAGAACTTACATGTGCTGCATGTCTTCCAGGGACAATCAATGATGCATGGAATGGGACAGCAGGGTCCCAATGGCAGTGGTAACACTTCTCTTTTTTTATATGCTTTATATATGCAAGATGACAGTAACAACAGTATGTAAAACTCTTCAAAGTAAGTTAACAATATCTTGTTTCTTGGCTCTATGAGAAGATCCAAACCATCATATGGGACCTCCATCAGAGCGACAAGGACCAGGTCAAAGCTTAGATGGGGGGCAGTACTGGGGTGAAGAGGGCTGGAGAAGAGGTCCTGGCCAGGAGTACCCAGGAGACCCCAGGAGCCACAGAGGCTCAGGAAGCAAGTGGGAGGACCCAGAAAGATTCTCATCGCATGATGGAGAGTACATGGAAAATGACAGGTACTTTTTATCCATGCCATTTGTTAATGATTAGAGTGCTGTGGGTTATAACGAAAAAGATAAATGGGTTGCTGGTGGCATGTTTTGTAGTTATGATGGATATGAAGGCTCTGGTGAGGAGTTTGACCAGAGGCAGAGAAGGCCACCACATGGAGATGAGTCGTAAGTGTTGCGTACCACCTGAAATTTAGTTCATAATCTGTTTACTGTATTGTGGTGAAAAAAATCTGTTACTTCTTACATTCTCAGTTTATTGCTAAGTACATGTTGTGTATTGTCTGATTGCGCAGATACAGGAGGGGTGGGCATGGTGGAATGGGGGGCTTTCAAGATGAGTATGGTGGAGAAGAGAGCTTTGATTCTCAAGAAGACATTGGCCAAGGTTGGAGAGGAAGAGGGAGACCACGTGGTGGGCCACCAAGAGGAGGTAAGACCATGGGCTAATTCCATCAACCAGTCCATCAACGCACCGTCCATCCATTTACTCTGACATGTCAGGTTTGAACATGGCATCTTTCTTAGGTGGTGTAGGAAGAATGGGGCTTCTCCCAACTCCTGATGATTATCCATCTCACTATGAAGGAGGAAGAAACCAGGAGGGCTGGGAGGGAGGGCGAGATCCAGGTAGAAGCTCATGAAGGGGATGCCAATTAACGTTGTTATGGTTCCAGTGCAGTTAGATATGCTTTAGCAGGTGTTGATAATTCCACTAGGGCTATAAAGCTGAGTGCACATTACCTGAGGGTAGCTCAAATTGTACTATCACAGGCATCTGTGACTAGAAGTCTTGTAGTTTGAGCAATGTTAGAACAAATGTCAAGAGTAGTGACTAACAATGACAAGTGAGAAGCTGAGAGGAAACAAGGTAGTTGTTCTTTTATAAAAGTTTGGCCACTAATGTCAGTGCACTGGTATAAGTAATAACAGACAGGTATAGTTTGTGGTTCTTTTTTATTAGCACTACTGCTTATTTCTTCCGGAGAAAAAGTTTTCACTTCCCAATTCTGTCTTAACTGTTGCGTTGCTCCATTTCACCTTGTTATGATAGCAAATGCAAAACTTATTCCATAAATGGAGCCTGATAATACTGATAATCTGACATGTTTTGTCTTTTTTTAATGGCAAAGTGTTACATACTATCTGTCAAGGATCTGTCCAGGTGGACATCTTGAAACAAGTGAATGTGTCTGCACTTTTTCTATTACTTTTTTCTTGTCTATAACATACTATGTCCACCCTTGTACTGTAGTAATACAGCAGTTGTTTCAGTCGTGTAGTGCACACTTGGCACAAGCATTATTTGAGCATTATTTGTTGTGTTGTTTCCACCAATAGCTGAAACTTAACATCAAAGATCTCAAAAAAGTATTCCTTGTGTGTTTAGGTCATGAGGGCTATAGAGATGCTCAGCGACCAGACCACAATATGCATGACAGTCCCCTGCCAGCCAGTAGGGAGCGTTCCTCATCCTTACAAGGTATGGATATGGCCTCACTGCCACCACGCAAACGGCCGTGGCATGATGGACCGGGCACAGGTGACATGGACTCTCCTGGTGCAGGACCTGATGACAGAGGGACAGGTAAGGATCAAGGTGCAGTTATTAGCTAATGCTTTTTAGGACATGCATCCATCTAATGCCATCTACATCACCATAGGTCGACCATCACCAAGAGACGAAGGTGGCTATGGACCCCCATCACGGGGAGGACGAGGTGGTTGGGGTCGTGGTGGACCTCCTAACCCAGGTGGTCCTGGTCCCAACATGGGTCCAAATGTTAGGCGAGGGGCCCCGCGTGGTGTCATGAGGGGAGGGCGCGGCCGGTAGGAATAATCATGCCCACTTTCCAGGGCACAATGGGATAAACGAGATGACAGCAATGACAACAAGAACAAAAGAACCACACATGGCCACAATATCAGCTTCTTTGAAAGCCTACCCAATTATGGAGGTTAGAAGCCCACGAAAATGATCCAGGTCCAGGTTCCTTGGCTCATGCTGCCTCCTGCTACCTGCTGATACTGATTTTGGACTTCATTCCATGTACTTATGGTACATGAAACTTGTTTGCACCTCAGATCTTTGGACTCGGTGGTGAGGAGGCCGGTGAGTTGTAGGCTCATCATAAGGTGAAGAAACATCTTTTGTAATAGACTTGTGTTTGTGGTCCAGAAAGCTTTTTTGTGATGCATGGTTAATCTCTATGTAGATGCTTTAGAGACAACCTCTCCCAAACATCACATCTGCACTGACCATGTGACCTACTTTGATTTACTAGGACAATGGCAACTTTTACGGATTCTGTACCTGACGCTTTTGGTTTTTCCATTTTGGCTTTAGTGATTCTGATGTCAAAATGAAGTGTGTACCATAAAAATTCCCAGATCCTGTCACCCAGCTGCTGGAAGTCACTTTAGGTAGTAGCCAATGCAAAACTGGCATCATCTTGAGGACTGTGTCTATTATGGGAGAAAATTGAACTCTTGAATGTTTTGTTCCCCAGAGGCTCAACGCCGTGTATTTAATTTCATTTTTATGTAAAATAATGGAGATAATCTTTCTGTATCATTACCAGGCTACTCTGAGTGAAGAGGCTTCAAACCTTGTTTGTGTGTGTACAGTTTGTCACAAAAGTTGTATTGTTTTGTCTTTTTTTGTATAAAAACCAAAATAGAGTTTGTGCAAAATTTATGTAAACTGTCTGTTGCTCTTGTTATTTCTTTGGTTCTGTCCAAAGTAGCTGCAGATGAAAACTCTGTAAAATTATTATTAGAAATACCTTTTGTCATGGTAAACATAATTAATTAATCCAAGTAGCTTTTATAAATAACTATTGATCCCAGGAGGAAAACTGATGTAAGATAAATCATAAAATCAAAAACATCAAGAAATCCTTGGAGGTTACAGGTATAAAGTAAAAGTGGCTTGTTAACAGGGACACAACTATCCTGGGCTCCATTGTTTAACAAACCTTTGGTGTCCTAGAGTGTCATCTTTCATCTCATCTCATGATGCTGAACAGTCCATTTAAAATTTACTTACAAAGATAATGTAGAAACAAAACTGATTATTAATATTAAAAGTTTAGTTTTAGATATTTGATACATTAATCATATTTAGTATATGGTATATGGTACAATTTAGTATATGGTACAGTTCAGTGGCTCAGGCTCCTCTGTTAATGTAAAATTGCCCTTCTCTGGTCATAGTAAATAATTACTGTTATTATTTATTAAATAACAGTATTGCCACATATCATTGCCGCTAACGATGAATATTAAAGTAAATATTAACAAGGTGAGTTAATATTTATTAATATTAATATTAAGTTCAAGGTGAGTGATGATTGTTTGGCACCATAATTTGTATTTGATGTGGCCTGGCTTTATTATAATAAAATGTTGCCACTTAGTATGTTGCACTATTTAACCAACAGAGGACGCTGTTGGATTGTCCAATTCACATCATCCTCAACACAAAATGCAAACTGATATCGAAACTTGAGTTAATAATATAGACATAGCATTGTTTTATAATAATAGTGCTGTGTTTGCCAACCCGTTTTACTTAGTTGTGTCTTGTGTGTCTTTTCCCTAAGCCTCTGTCCTTTTAAATGTGACTTGCTCTTCATGGCTAGTTTTTCCAAGGATTTTAACACAGGTCCACCTCAGTCATGCTACAAATATGATAATGCCAGCCTGGCCTGAAATTGTGACTGAAACCCAAAAACCACAATAGTCTGTAGGGTGTTGTAACCACTATCTCTTTAGTTAAAAATCTAAAAAGCAGATTTTTATTTGTGTGCATTAGAGAAACTTCTGTTTTGATTTCATTAAACATTTGTGAGTTTTGTGCTGGTTGTGACCTTATTGCTGTTCCTATAGGTTCAGTATCTTTAGGTTTTAGTTAGTTTTTTAGTTAGTCATTTAACCCAAATAATACTGTGTGTGGAGAAAGTTTCTCCCTTTAATCAAGAGACAAGAGACAAGCTTGACATCTAAGCTTGTCTCTTAATTCAGAATGTCTGCCACAATAATTTGAAAACATACATCAAGTGCTAATTATAAAACAGATTAAAAAAACCCTGAAACCCTGAAGCAGTAGCTGTTCTCAGTAGCTGTTTGTGGTTAGGAGAAAGTGATAATAGTCAGTCTATTTAAGTCCTGGGTAGGATTTAAAATTACTATAGCTTCTCTGTAATCTCTCTGCATCTCAGTCTAAGCATAATATACATAGGATTTCCTCATGGTACCGGAGGTTTTACATACACCTATTGGCTGTGACCTGTCGACCTTTTCAGCTGGGTATATATACTGTGGTGCCCAGAGACCTGGAGGAGAGCATCTGGAGCATGTAGCCTAAGAGCAGCAATGTCTGCAGATCCAGCTCTGCTCCAATAAAACTCACAGACATATGAAGGTGGTTTTCTGTGGCAGGTACAATTACAGTGATGACTGATCTAAGCTTTACTGGTATGTAAACCAAATGGAGACAACAGGCCAGCAGAACGACACAGATCAGTAATCTCAACAACAACAGGAATACGTCTTCTGCCAAGGAGCTGCTGAATGCCAGGATACATCATGTTCAGGGAACACCAGACACTGGAAGGCTCCACTGCTTTGTGTCCCACAGCACCAGGCCTTCTGTTTTTGACACCCTTCTGGAGAGAGACCAGAAAAAACAGACCATAAAAACAACCATAAAACTCTGAGGCAGATGCTAGTAAATCTTGAGTCGCCCATTGAGTTGATACTGAAAATGATTTTTTTAAATGATGTTTAAGGTATTACCATAACGTGTGGAAAAATACAATAAAAATGATGTTCATGCCTTATTTCTGTTTTCTGTGCCACAGACTGGTACTGTGAGGACAAAATTACCTGTGTAATTTAATTTCATTCATTCATTCAAAATCTGGGACTATAAATTGAAATGGTTAACTTTGAATTTAATTTGAACTGATTACATCTTGTCTTTATTTGATCTGGAATTAAAACTGAAGTCTACAGTAGCTACAGAGCACAGAGATGTACCATTAATAAACAATATAATATGAATGAAAAGCCTTTATTAGTCACAAGAACAAATAGTGAGAAAAATTCTGGGTGTTAGAAAAAGGCTTTTAAAAAGATCCCACAGCAAGTGATTATTGTGTTCTGAACCAACATAATGACAATATAAATCTGTAAAGCAGTTGAAGTAAAAAGAATGTGTGTTAGATTTAAGAGGCAGTTATAGAGTCTAATATTGTTGTTCAGATCTGATACGTGTGTCAGTGTGGAACAGAATGTTGATTTACAGAAATTAAACTTAATTATTTGACCTTTAATTAGATAGTTACAGCATATGTAGGACAATCCTAATGCTTTGTCCATCATTAAGATAAAATGCAGAGACTGTAACTTATAGGCATGTTGAACTAACCTTCCATTTTGATTACATTACTGAAATCAATAACACTTGCATGATTTCACTTCGGTTTCTTTGTGCTGTTCAAGTTTGTTTAAACAGAAAATTTTCAGCTGTGCCCAAACTGCAACAAGTGAAATCAAATGCTAACACACTATTTCCCTTCTGAGATCTACAATCAAGATTAATCAGAGATCAAGCTCCAGCAAATCTCTGCTATACTTTGCTTGTTGAAGCTGAGGGCAGAATACATCTGTAGTGTCATGATCACATGACTGATGTGAATTGCTGCAATGAGGAAGTCATCTTCAGGGTTACAGTGCAGTAGTTTTGATGCGTTCGGCGGCACACCACCTCAGCAAAAACAACCACCACCTACTTCCGATTCAGACAGTTGAAGCGCTCGCTCACTTCCTCTAACAATGAGGCAACGTTGCAACCATTAATAGAAAATCTAAACATTCAGGGCTTATGTCACAGGTTATTTTATGAGTGGCTACTGTAAAAAATGAAATGCAGATTGTGAAAGATCTGGATGTTACAGAAGCCACATTATTGTACACTTTTTAACACTTATTTAAAACCACTTTCACACTTGTTTTTGTTGTTACTTTTGTTCACACTGATCCAGTATCAACTTCATAAAGGTCTTGATTCATATAAATGTTCATACTTCAATATGCAGTGAATCAGACACCGGTTTAGGTTGTTTTTTGCGAGATGGGTTTATTCCCCAGAGTCACTGGACTGTGGCCTTGCTAGCAGTATTGGATCTTATCCATGAGATAAGGCTCAGTTAGCTAGCTGAAATATCCATAGGATAAGTATGTCTGTCACTAGCTTCTTCACGGCTAGGTGCACTGAATGTTTACATGGCTTGGCTTCCTGACTGAACCTAAAAGTGTGTTTAGATAAATTTTCCAGGTATAATACAAAGTCTATTAATGGCAGCTGTGGTATAAAGTTGATTACCACAGGAAAAAAGGTTCTGTCTGTGTGAAAAGACCTTTAGACTGGTAACAACAGATACAATATTGTACTGTATGTTGTATCAATAGATATAAGAGGAGAGGCTGCAAGAAACTTATTAAGGTGAACCAGAGAAATGCTGCCCTTGTTATTCTCATTGATGAACTGATGCTATTGATTTGCACCTGAGGGCTAAATGCATGACAAAAAAATAACCTTATATGTTACCATGACAGAACTTCACTTACTGACCATATCTGTGCTGTTGATAGAACCTGTATGGAACCCAGAACATTTCCTATACAGTAACCATGCCCTGTAACTATGTTGGGTTATACTGAATAATTTCAGGTTGAAACATTTTACCTTCACATTAGGGAAATTTAACTTCATGTATCTTAACTCAACCATCTACATGTTATAAATACCCAGAAACCTGGAATAACCTCACTTAATTTCCATTGTTTGCATGCCCTTTCATAGCATAACTCACTTCATGGTTAATAAAAATACAAGTGACCGCTTAACAAAACTTTTATCCAATGAACTGTAACGTAACAAAGACATAAAACAGGAAAGTACATCCATTCAGAATGAATGTGAGCTGGTATCATAAATCAGAAAACTGCACCATTCTAAATACATCATAATTTCCTCTGGGAAAAAAACAAAACATGTAAACCAACAGCCAGAATTAAAAGCAAAAACAGCATCAATACATTCACAAAATCAGTCTGTGACTGAGTGAGTTCATTTATATTGATTGGCACAGATGAACATGATTACTGATGTTCCAAGTTGATTATGGCATTAAGGCTTGTTTTCTGATCCTTAGAGTCCAACACAGGCAGAGTGCATGAAACCTTCAACACACACTTTCAAAAAATATGCACAGTGTAGTTTGTGGTCTTATAAAACCATGACAGTTTTGTAGCTTTCCTGCCACAGAGCTGATGCACTACATAAATTCAAATCTGTGCAAAAACGTGTGTGATCTTCCAGTGCAAAAGCATACAGTCCTAGCTAGAGTCTCATCTTAAACAGGCAGGTGTGTAGGTGTGTGTGTAAATGCTGAAAGTCAGACTGGCAAGAGCCAAGGCCTCTAGTTAGATATTAGTCTGCACTTCTGGCCTGATCACTATTGGCAAATAATGTCAAAATGCATCAAGGCCATGCTTGGTTTCTGAATTAAAACAAAAAAATAACCTTAACCATAATGCTTTAATAGATGTCCAGCTGGCTCAATGAGTAAAGAAACTAAACAAAGTCCTGGCGAAGACAAATGACAAGACATGGGCTCATGTTAAATTCTCAGCGGTCAGTAATACGATCTAATACACTGAAACAAGCCAAACATGCTTGTCAGGTTTAAAGAACGGCAAAAATTAGCTTGATTATATAACCGTTTTATATGTCTATAGACTATTAACCTGATACTGAACCAATTACAACAGAAAAGTCAAACAGATGAAACCAAAGCTGATGTGAATTAAATTTAAAGCTACAGTTCACCCAAAACTGAAAATAATGTTATTATTTGTTCCCACAACAAACATTTTTTATGGAAATGCTAGGCAGGTTGTTAGTGCCACAGCAAAAGCAATCCCAAATTAAGAACAGCATCAACATTCTTTAAAGTTTCTCCTGTTGTGTTGCACATACAGTCAAATCGGTTTGGAACAACACATGGCAAAGTAAACAACCATAGCTGGGTGAACTATTCCTATAACTACTCCTATTCCGTAGGAGATTAAAGGTAAAACACTGATGCAACAAGTCTTTCAATGGCCTACAATGCTGTGCCAGGGCGATTTAGCCTCATGTTCATCACTACACACTGTGTATATATGACATTAATGTTTGTGTGGGGCAAATACAACTGTGATTGAGGGACAACAAAAATCAAAACAAAAGAACAGCATGAAAATCAAACAGAGACAGTCAAGACACCCACCACGAGTATCCATACACCAGAACATCCAAACACTGTCAGAAGTGCATTTAAGTACAAGCACACAGAATGACAGATATTTACAACACAGTCTGTCCCCACCTCAAGTCTGACACAAAGCCCTAAAGACAGAGACAGGGGAAAACCAGTAGAGTCATCAATGATGGTCCACATCTCAACTGACTGCTGTTGACTGATGGAAGGATAGTGTGGACTAAGAAAAGACAAAACAGGCCATCTGTTGGGGGAGGAGAAGGGGGTGGTCCCGTGTGACAGAGGTGTACTACAGTGACTGTGATTGGAAAGAGTCGCTCCCCGGAGTTCCGCCCACTAACATCAGTTCCATATCCTAAGGAAGCTGTCCCAAGAACCGGTGGCCACAGCCATGCCATCACAGGTCACCCCCAGACAGCTGACCCTGTTGTCATGCCCAGCTAAAACTCCTTTAAACAGAAAAGATGTATCAGCAATGCAAATGTGTAATAAACTACATTCCAGTACAATGATGAAACACTGCATTTGGGAATTAATGATAAATAATTATTCCCATTTTATGGCTGATAACGATGATGTAATGGTGAAAATATTACCAATGATATTAACATTGAGATTTTAAGCTTTAACGAGAATTGCTTTAACACTCTAAGCATGTAAACTCAAAGGCTTATAGCTATGCAAGCCGGATTTCATGGTTTCAGGAACACACATTCATGGTTTTATGTAACACATGAACACAATCGGCAGTATTACATATTCAGGTTTAGGAATTAACTGGCACCTACAAAAGACTGTGACACTGAGTAATGTTTTGTGAATGCTGAGTAATGCTTTTGTTAAAACAAAAACAAAAGTGACTGTATGCTTTCATTTATTGGTGAAACATTTACATCAATTTTATGCATGCAAGCAACAAAGCATTATGTTTACAGAATTGATGTATAATCTGGTATATGAAAGAGATAATACTGACCAATAGGAAGCTAATACTGACCTGCACGATCTCCCTTTAGCGTGTCCCACACGTTGCAATTGAAGTCATCGTAGCCGGCTAACAGCAGGCGGCCGCTCTTGGAGAAGGCTACAGAGGTGATGCCGCAGATGATGTTGTCATGAGAGTACATCATCAGTTCTTGGTCCGCGCGCAGGTCGAACAGCCGACACGTGGCGTCATCAGAGCCTGTGGTGAACGCGTTCCCGTTCGGGAAGAACTGAAGAAACAAGTGGAAACTTAATGTGACCGGTTTTTAAACTAGCATAACTCTAAATAAGATACAGGCAAAAACTACATTTGTATTATAGATCATTTTTAAATAATAACACTTTACAATAATTTACAATCATATAAGGTTTAGATACTGTAGTAGATGCTGTGTATTAGTGTATTATAGTAATGTGTATTAGTATACATACCAAAACTAAAAAAGTCTTGCTCAGTGTTGGTTTATGTTATCATTACCCAAAACCCAAAAAGCGACTTACTAACAGAAGCATGTAACTAGCAGTAATCAGTGTTGACAGGGCCAATAACATGACTTTTTATTTTGACACTCACACAGACGGCATTGATATCAGACACATGTCCGGTGAAAGACTGTCTGCACATTCCATCTCTGATGTCCCAGAGTTTGGAGGTCGCATCACAGGCGCCTGACACGAAGGTCTTGGAGTCTGGGCTGAGGGACAGGCTCATCACGTCTCCACTGTGGCCTGTAAAGGTGGTTGTCTGCTGACCGGTCTCAATGTCCCACAGCGCACTGTAGAGAAGGTAACGTCAGACTCAACTTCTTTGTGTAGCATTTTTATATATTCTTCACTCTGGTTTGCTAAACAGCAGTAAGTACACACTAGGACTGAATACTGAAGAACAATGCACTATGCAGAAATAACATACTATAATGTCATACATAAATATAACCAACGTGTTTCAGATTCAGGGATAGGAAAGCATCAGGACAACTTCTGACAGGTGTCTCTCTGCTATCTGCATCATCACTACTACTTACATTAACATGTAACGTACATAACATTTAGCACTTTCATGTTACTGACTTCTTATGATCTTTCTCAGCTTGTAAATTTTTTTAGATAAAAGCTTGTGCTGAATGACTTAATGTACATCCAGTGGTTATAAGTAAAAGTGTTTATTTAAACACCCCTGTGATGACCTCACCATGTGGTATCACCAGAGCTGGTAACAATCTGGCTATCGTCCAAAAAGCGGCAACATGACAAATAACCTGTTGAGAAAGTGAAACCAGTTATTGCATCCCCACGTCCACTTGTTGATGTTTTCCCAGCATCAAAGGTTTACAGATTAGTGCCAAGTTCTAGTGCAGTGCTTTTACCTGTGTGTCCAGGCAGCTCTCTGGTGACTCTGACGTTGCCCTCGCGGGTTTTAAGGCTGTAGATGGAGCAGATGTTGTCCAGGCCTCCACAGGCTACATAGTTCCCTGAGGGAGCGTAGGCACAAGTCATCACCCATGATGACCTTAAGGGAATGGCGTGAATCTGGAATGAACACCAAAAACTGTTGATTTAGATAAACGTGTAGACTGTACAACATGCAGCCGGATAGGATGTTAGACAGGCCAGCAGAGACGGTTTACTCTGCAGTTTGAGTGGGTCCTGACACCTAAGCTAGTGTTAGGGACACTCCCAGAGGTCATTTAAACTCAAATGGAGTCTCATAAAAACGGTGTAACCTCCACATCCTGGAGACATTTGCTTGCATTCATCATGGCCTTCTTATCATTCATTCTCATATGCACAGTCTGATATACAATGCTAGTCTTCTCATCTATACCTGGTGGGTCAGTTCAGAAACGGATTTATTTCATTTTATATCATTATTTAGCAACACAACAGGTCTGTAATAAACAAATAATGTAAACAAACATGGTATGAAAAGTAAAACTATCTATAAAAACATGTTGAGCACAAGTTCAGTAATTGTTTTCTCTTTAGTGCAACACCACATTCTATTCATGGAAAGGCCATGCAAACACCACAAGTATATATAACACACGTGTAATCATGTTGTGCTGGACTCACCTTGTTTGTGGTGTAGCTGTCCCAAATGATGAGTTTGCCATCTTGTGAGGCACTAACTAGTAACCTTAATGTTTCAAACAGAAAAAAGCAGTGTTTAGAATTCATATGCTTACAGTACATACTTCAGTACAATAATTTTATTTTTCTTTCAAACCATTTTCCAGTGAATAAAAAAACAGACTTGCATTTTACCAATCTGACCAATCAAGTAAAAAAAAGTGATGTCACACTAATTTTAGTTGTATTGTTTAACAAGCCAGATTAAAATAATACCTTTCAGCTTTACCCAAACACACTGCAAGAGCTATGAGCCCAAACCCCTGCATCTAACAGCTGTGCCTTCTCTCTCAAACACTAGAGGGGATGCACGGATGGAGAAAAAGCAAATGATAGAGGGAGGAGAGGCTGGAGGAAAAAAAAGAGTGTAGCAGGAGGCAGCCGACATAATCCCAGAACACCCCTGAGTTGTGAGAGGACTGCTGTATTATTTATTGAGTGTACACTGACAGAGCTGCAGGGTTCCTCTGAGACAGCCGCTCCTCCTTCTCCAACCTGCCTTTTCTCTGTTAACTGACCTGGAATCAGTGGCCCAGTGCATGGCATAGATTTTGGCTAAATGTCCTCGAAGGGTCCGCCTTGTTCTCATCTGGATCCGTCCCACTGAATCCAGACCAGCTGTAATCTGTCACACAGAATACTTAAATCACAATGAAATTCCAAAGGCGGCATCATTACTTTTGTCAGTCTGGTGTGAAATTTGCTAGCGATTATTATTACTTTACAAATTTACAAAAAGTCACAATGGTCATACAAAACAAAAAAAATCTCAAAAATGAAATCATAAAAGTCATGAAATCAGCAGGTGTACAGGCTGATGTTTCAATTTTGATGGAGGCCTTAACATGTACGAGCGCGTTTAATATTTCAGTGCACTTAGAAGTGTGTTCAGCATGTGTACATCAGTGGCTATTCACATGTGTGTGCTGAGCTCAGAACACAGGAGAGTGGGAACCCCCATTGACACTCCTCCCGATGAGCTGGGAGGGCGGGTCCACTGCATTAAAGAGGGGAGAGAAGGACACAGCATTGGTGGTGGGAGATCTGCTTACCTGCGACAGGCTGGAGTCACTGCATGCTTTTCTGGCATCCTGCAACGGGAACAGCAGCATGTGAAGAGTACAATCACTCTACTAAACACATGTGATCTGTATGAAAACATCTAGACAGTCAGTTCCACATGAAGCACGTATTAAAAAATATGTT
>JBAJNP010010880.1:0-15683 GCA_036877545.1 Yasuhikotakia modesta
TGGTGAAATTGTTTTATATGTTTTGTGTGCAGGTTTAGGATGGAAGGAGATGAGCAGGGCTGGTTGGAGTTAGATGCTGATTCTGGAGAGTTGAAGACGAAAGCCGCACTGGACAGAGAAACAGTGGAAGAACTTACAATCAAAATCATCGCTTATGAGACAGGTGAGAACCCAGCCAGGAACCTGGAACACGTTCTAGTTTGAGAACATTGTTGAAGAACAAGAATGAAGAACAAGAAGTGTTCTAGATCCATGTCTATTTCCAGATGCCTCCAGGATTATGGTGAGTGTGAATCTGTAAACATTAGAATCTGTGTTGTGTCTTTTCCTTCCAGAGGGTAATAAGCAGGAATCTGAGATGAATGTGATGATCCATCTTCAGGACGTTAATGACAACTACCCCAAACTGCAGAATATGCAGGGCTTCATCTGTGTGCAGAAGATGACCCCTCTCACCCTCACTGCTGTGGATGCAGACAGCCACCCTTACGGAGAGCCGTTCACTTTCTCCTTACCCCGCAAGTCACCCAACTGGGAGATCAAAGCTGTTAATGGTGAGCAGATCTTATCCTAGCGACCAAACGTAATCTTTACCTGCTCCACGGGTTCTGTATGCCCTGTGAATGATGTAATCTGGTTTAAGGCTGCCAAAATCAATGTGTGTTTATGTTCTACATATACATGAGTGTAAAACAGGCCTTATCTTTACAAGACACTTTGCCACTGAGGTTGTTGACATTGAAAGCCACTTTCAGGAGAACATGGTTAGAGCTGTTGCAACTGTGTTGACTGCTTGCTTATCTGCAGGAACTTCAGCACATCTGATCCTGAAGAAGAAACCTTCAGCCGATCAGAACATCCTTGTTCCTGTCAACATCAAAGACAATAATGGCATGGGTGTCACCCAGAAGTTTGATGGTAAACCATCTACAGTTCTGTCACTCTGTTCCACATGCAACCTTCTACACACTTCTACACATCACATGGTATGAGATGGTGTTGGAATGTATCTAAATGGAGATGCATCCATTCTTCTGTCTTAGTGCGGGTATGTAACTGCACTAGTTTGGGCTACTGTTACATGGAGCCAGAGGCACATGCCTGGAAGATGGGCATGTCTGGAACTATTGGAATACTGGCAGGAGTCTTCGGCTTCATCAGTAAGGAATTTATAGACTTCTAAGTTATATATTGTATATATATGTATAACTCATTCTATAGACATTCTATAGAAAGTGAAGTTGAGAAGTTGAGACTGACACAGATGTTTTGTCCTGCAGTTCTTTTCCTGGTCATTGTTATGCATCGAATCAAGAAGAAGGGCCAGGGGAAAGCGGCAGCTAGCAGAGAGACTAAAGCCATGCTGTAGACACTCACTGCCTAACTGCACACTTCACACATTATTTAGTACACAGACTAGAGAGGAACCACCCCAAACAGACATTAAAGTACCATTAAATATTCATGTTCAAGGTTCGCATCATCTCACATCATATAATCTAACTTATTTGCCTTGGGGAAAATTTTGTCTTAAAGTTGCAATCTGTAACTTTTGCCTCTTTATCGCCACCTCTGTTTAAAATATAAAATTGCAGGTTACTGTACGTATGTATGTTTCAGGTAAGTCAAATAAAGTCACGCTCCAATCTGACAGCTCAAATTATAAATCTTTATTATAAAATTACTGTTGCTAATTAGAGTCAGGTAAAGAGACTGTTTTGAACACTGATCTGTGATGCTCAATAACAGTTTATTCATAGCCAAAAAAGTTATGGATTGCAGCTTTAAATATTATATTTAAATGATGGATAATAATGATTGCTTAGAAGAAAATTATATTCCCTCTTGTTTTTTAAAGACAGCTAGAACCAAATGAAAATTGAGCATTTGTGATATATCTTTTAAGCAGGACATAGAGGTGTGTAAATATTACTACACTGTTAAAATACATTTTATATTTATTCCCTATTATTCAAGAATCAGCCAAAATGTCTTTATAATATAACTTTTTATTTGATAGTGTGAATGATACAGTTCTGAAGGGAAATACAGAAATATAATTTGCTTAATTGCTTTCTCAAGAGACTAAAATCCTTCATTCTGTAAATAAAGTTTTACTTTTGATCCAGATAATGGTTTATAATTTTATTATAATAAAAAACTGTCATGTAAACAACAGTAAGCAATAATAATGAAAACAAAATTACAAGACAACTCAAAAGTTAGCAATTTTACTAATACAGCTTTTAAAAACACAAAATCTTAATTTTCGTATATAATGAGCAATGAGTTTTGTTCACTGTTTCAAAAACTAATACCTTAGTCCTATTTAACGTTCCTCAAATCTGACTGCAGATGTGATTTCTAGAGTTCTGGTACAGTAACAATCAAAATAATAGTTTTGATTTTCTCAGTAGACAAAAATAAAACTCTCACATGTACATAGTCTTTATCTCTTCTTGTTGATCTATTATCTTTATGTTTGCCTGTCTCTATGTAACATGTTCCATAACAAACACAAAAGCCAGAGGAGAAAGGATTGACTTAGAAAGTTTGAGTGGGTGGTCCAAGGGAGTGTCGTCATGGTGACAGTAAAAAACATGGATATGTCTTATGTTTGATATTTGCCAGAGCTGATCTGATGTAGATTCTATGTCCATTTTTAGACCCACTGAACTACTTGTTTTCTTGCACCTGGATGTTGTGGATGGCAGCTAGTGGAAATTTGTGTGATTATTATCAGGTTAGAGAATTGAGGTAACTCTCCATGTTACTCTCCATGTTCATGTTTTTTTTAGCTTTAGAGCCCATGTGACACACAAGCGGCTTGGAAATGCATTAATCAGCTACAATCCAAGTGAACATTTGTATGTTTAATCTGTAGTCTAGAGTTTCATTCATAAACACGTGTCTAGATACTGTATCAGACTGAAGGATTAGTGTGGGGAGTGAATGAACAGAAACAAGCAGAATCTAATTGGACAAACTTGGACTTATAGGTTTTGTTGCCTTCCTTCCGACTGGACATTTCAGTAGATCTGTTTAATAACTTAAGTTACTGATCATGCCGTTTAAGAAAGAGCCTAAGAAGCTTACATTAACCTCTCTTTAATATCCTACTAAACCATTCAGTTTGTCTACTGTAAAAAAATCCTGATATTTAATCTTCCACTAAATAAAACACACCGGTGGGTTTCTAATATGCACATGTTCTCCTGTAAATAATATATCGCCTCAAGTGTGGCTGTTGTTAATTTTGACTTGACTTAGTAGCTGCATACGAGGCATTATGGACACATTCATAAATGATCAGATGGAGTGACAGATGAACCTCACTCATCTTTTGACCCTCCTCTTGGCTACTAAATGAGCAGACAGCTGAAGGAGTGAACGGGTGGAGAAACATTCATCTAGTTCCTCCTGTGTTTTTTTTTGAGGAATCTGATGATTCCTCAACCTTTGATTCTGTCCCTCCTACACCTCACATGTTGTCATGGCAACGGCCAACATCTTAGACACTATAACATGGGAGCTGTTTTTTATAAAACAAGAGGATCCTTTAAGCATTTTCACCCAAAATGTGATTCCTATCTGTTATTAAAACTGTTTATAAAAAGAAAACCAGACTTGAAAATACAATAAATTCATCACAATGTCAGCTTTGCTTTATAGCCCTGCATTAATATGCTCTGTAATACAGACCACCCCGTCTGCACAAGTTTACTCAATGTGCAGTTAAAACACATGCACGTATCACCCGTATATGTAAGCTGTTTGTTAGCAGTCCCCCCCTCCTCCACTCCTAACCCAGTAAATCTGAGCACTGTCCTGACCTTCAGTGAGAATCTGTTCACACAACACGTTTTATACTAAGCAAACAATACCAGAAAATATTTCCTGCATTTATTAGTATAGGGTGAATTGTTCTAATGTGGGACACTTAAGCTTATAAACCAATAAATGCCAGTGAAATTATAAACAAATTTGCAAACTAAGGTGGCTGTACTGCCATGTAACCAAAGTCACATGACCTAATACCTGTGCAGTCATACATGAGACTTAACATTGTCATATACCGAAATACAAAAATGTCCCATATTAGGGCATCTCATCTTATTTTAATATCTTTAAAACTTTATTTTGTGTTGTCCCTGCTGTTTTGCTAAGGTTGCACTTTTACTGCACTGCAGATGTTCAAAGAGATCAAAGATCTAGGTGCTCTTTGGTTTGTTTTGCTGCGTGATAAGACTTTTATTTATCTAGTAAAATAAGCAACACGGATTTGTATCTACGTCATTAGTGTCAACGGGGATATTCCAAATATTGAGAGAATCAACATCTCACTCCCCAAACGTAATGCACGTTTTCTTCCAGGCAGTGAGCAATTGCAAACATTTTGTTTTGGACATTATATCGCAGATACAAAATTACATTTATGTATGGAATCTATTGCAATGCGTTTGATTTGTTTATTGTTGACACTTGGCGCCCTCTGGTGTTTTCGTGCAGTATGTGAATTGTTGAATACAAATATTTTCTTGCGTTTTATCATTTTTTTCTTGTAAGTGCCATTCTAATTTGTTTTGGGATCTGACTGAAAAGCTATAAATATAAAATGTTAAACAGTAACAAATGCAAACACACACCTGTTCTTCTGACCCCAAACAGTGTGTGTCATGGTGACAGGAATCTAGTTAACTGGAAACTGCACAACTGAAGGATAAACAAACTTTGGAAAAATATATGAAAAGAGACTCCAAGAAGAATTGAACTTGTAATCCAGAAGTTGTCGGTTTGATTCTCAGTCCTGTAAGGAAACTACTGAAATGCTACTAAGAAGGGCCTTGCATTGCTGCCCACTGTTCTGGGCATGTTCACCGCTCACTACCGTGTGCACTAACTAGAGGGTTTAAATTCAGAGGACAAATTCTAAGCATGGGTCACCGTACTTGTCCTGCATGTCACTTCCTCTTCTAAGAAGTGTCTTTTAAAATGCAACTTTTGTTTCTGCCTCCAGTCATTAACTGCAGGTATTTGTCACAGAACCACAGAACTGAATTCTAAGCATGTAAAGTTTCTTTACTATCATGTCCTGACAGAATGACCTACTTACAGTTTGCTAAATCAGAGTGTGATCTGACACCAGTGTGACTGGCCTCATGACCCTCAGCCAACTGCTCTGGACTGACAGCATTCCAAACACATCTTCAATCATTCATATCAGTCATATAATTGTGAATTCCTAGAATAAAGTCTTCAGGCAACAAATTAATCTGATTGGACTCTCTTTGACTGTTTAACTTAAGAACTTTTGCAATGCATAAATTTACTTTTAAATGAAGAACAACTATTTTCAGATATTTGTTTGGTTAAAACATTTTTATTAAAACATTCTAAATACAAAAAGCAAGTCATGCACCTGCACATATTAATATTGTAAAATATATTGGTGACATGCTGCAAAACATTGTTAAATACACCCAACATGTCAGTCTCAAAAGCTGTAGCATACTGTACATTTACTTCAAGTATTAAGCATTTGCGTTTCAAAGTAAAACCGTTCTTTGTACACATCTACAAACTTACACCTTTATAACACTGTTTGCTGATCCACTTTCGTTCCAAACGTTTCACGTGATATCAGCAGTGTGTTCTTGTGCAAGAGTTGAATACAGAAATAAACAGACTAGAAGTACAATCACACACACCATTATGTTTCTAATCTTATATAACATGAATAACACTAGCAAAGGGGAAAAAACAGTAACAAAGATTGTATTAATAAAACAAAGAATACTCTCTTTCCTGTGTGGATGGTAATTACTTGAATAATGTAACATTTGTGTTTTTTTTTAAACCATTGAATTGTTTTGGAAACACAATTCACAAAGCAAATCCTTCAGGTTCCCATTTGCTAACTGAAGTTACAGCATACGGCTGTGTGTGCGTTTCTGCATTATACAGTATCTGGTCTGAATTGTTGTTTCCTTAAATACCTGTTCTTACTTTTACAGAAAATGCCAGCACACCTGCACGCCTCAAGACAGCAAATTGAGTTTCTGCAATAGCATTAGCATTACCAGCTTAAGCAGAGCTGAGGTAAGAATGACATGAAAGTAACAGAGAAGATTAATGTTATTAGTAGCTGTTGTGTCTTAATACACTGCACAGATTAAATATCAATTTAGGTCAATTCTACTTCACTCTCCAAGTCTTTAAATCCATCAACATCTCATCAAATTGTTTTATTAAATTATGACTCAGTGACCTTTGAATAATGGAAATGTAGCAGGCATGCTTTCCAATAAAACAAAAAATATCAAATAAGATTTGACCAAAGACCAAACAAATATAGAAAGACTGATTGTACATGTATTAACATAAAATGTATATGATATAAGCAACAACAGGGAATTGCTAAAATCCCAACAAAAACAAAAATTTCACTGCTTTCTTCCTCCATAAGAAAAATATGCAGGCTAAAAAGTGACACAAAAATTAAGCAGTAAAGACTTAAAACATGAAGGCAACTTCTTGCATCA
The DNA here is from genome assembly GCA_036877545.1 of Yasuhikotakia modesta. Taxonomy (NCBI): domain Eukaryota; kingdom Metazoa; phylum Chordata; class Actinopteri; order Cypriniformes; family Botiidae; genus Yasuhikotakia; species Yasuhikotakia modesta. The sequence continues at coordinate 6,543 of JBAJNP010010880.1, forward strand.
TTTAACAGCCACATCTCAGAAATAGAGCTATAAACATAAAGGCTTTTTATCTGTACCTTATTCTCACTCTGTTTCCCCATTTTATTAATTAACAACAAAATTAAAACCTAAAATAATGGCACTTGTGTACATTACAGGGATCTTTAGTATTTATCCTCTTCTCAGAACAAAATGTGCTGTGCTTATGCAAGTATATTTCAACAGGTGTGCAAGTTGGGGTTCTGATTGATGTTTTGGGTTAAATTTTACCTGTGAAAAGTGGGTTCAACACATCCTGTTTGCTTCATTGTCACACACAGTTCAACACTAGGAATCAACAGCACTTACCTACTGAAAGATTTTTCCCTTCTAAGGCAGCTGCCATGTCAATGACAATACAAAGAAATACATTCCACTGGTATAGCTCTTGTTTTGCTGTGCTGAGATTACCAATAATACAGTGAGATGTGCACAAGATAAGCATTGAAGATATGTGTAACAGAGGGCATGTGTAACAAACAATATGTTCAGTTCTATTGTCCGCCAATGACATGTGGGTTAAACTGGACTATAATGATTGTGATATCATCTCTGTACATGCGAGCTAATTCTTCAGGCAAGCTTAGCATCTTTGACAACCTCTCGTGATCCACCAATCCAAACTCGTTGTTTCCCACAGCATGACGAATCAGATGGGTGGCTGAATTCTGATCCTCGAATGTGGAGGAGATGCGAGCCTTCCTCTCCTGCAACAGCCCCTGCATCTGTCCCAGAGTCACCTTAAAGCCACCGACGCTGACCGGCTGTTGCTGGTGAACTCCGGTAAGATGTTCCCCCACAATCCTCACCACTTCCTGCCTGTGTAACGTTTCCCACAGCCCATCCGAACCCAGCACCAAGAAACGGTCTTGTGGACGAAGGCGATGCCGTGTGATCTCCGGTTCTGCTGTAAGGTAGGGTGGCGTGTGGTAGTTAGGGGGGATGAACTTGGCGTGCTCGTTCTCGTGGAGCTGATCTGGACCCGACTCCAGAACACGGCGCTGCAGCTCGATGCTCCACTTGAATTTAACGTCTCCAAAGGCGCGAAAAGGCATGAGTAAACCCAACAGCCGATCCTGCTTCACCACAGTCTTTGCCTCAGAACACGGGTGCTCAGACCGCACACGGTGCACCTCGGACTCATTCTGTGCGTTGTGATCGTTGGTCAGCGTAAGTGCTGAAAACGAACCATCGGGTTCCTGTACACCCAGAACTGCACGCCCATCTCCTGTGTTGGCCACATGTAGATTGTTCCCATCTACATGTGCAACACATGCGGTGGCTCCTGAGAATGCCACACGTAGCACCCAGTAGTGTAAGAATGCGTTAGGATCGCCAACCTGCGCTTCTAGAGAAAGGTCATTGTCCAACCTTTTGAAGGCACTCACCAACGCTTCTGCAACGTCAGGTTGCTCTCCGGGAACACTTAGATCTAGAAGCTCCTGCCAATATGTGCGCAAGCTGGAGAAGTAGAGCTTTGAGGCTTCTTTGCTGAAGTAGTCATTGGGATGCTTGTGCCACTGTAGGATTGGATGAAGAGGCCGACCGTTCTCCACCGCAGTCTCCAGCTCCGCCAACGTCTCATGCGGCAGCAACGAAATGGCAATGTAGTAGAATAACCGTTCGCTGAGGGCCTGCGCACACGCGCAGCCGGCATGACCGTCAAACACGCCGTAGAGCATGCCACGTGTCTGCAAGCATGTGGCAGCACTTCGCCGATCCTCAATGGGTGCGTTTGCTGGTAGCTGGTTGCTGTCAAAGCCCATGACTGAACTGAGGTTTTTGCCATCAAACTCAGGAACTTTGAAGTTGTACTCATTAGCCTTTAAGATGCTGTTAACCTGAGGTGGGGTCAGGTAGTAGGTGTGCCAAGCAGTTGAGGTCCTGTAGCCCCGTGACTGATGCCATCTTTGATTGAAGCTGTATGGCTGAGTTGCATTAGTGCAGGATGGAGGAGTCTGGCAGCAGTTTTGGCATGTAATGGCTGGTATGAAGATCCGACCAAATCTTCTGCCATGGGCGACCCTGAAGAGCTGGGAGGTTGCAGCCATAGTGTTTTGACCTCAAAAGACCTGCAGACAAACATAGTTCAGTTACAAACTTTCATCCAAATTCACATCCACTTAAATAATTATATAATATACCCAGCTTCTTATAGCATCACCATAAGATGTTTTTAAATGATATTATACCAAATATATCAAAACCACTTTTGAGAAAGTTTTAGCTTTGTAATAAAATAAATGAATATGTTGATTATTATATTTTTGTCATTTAAGCATATGCCTTTAGATCAAAGGTTTTGTGAAAAACATTACAGTTAGGTGACACTAACTTGCAGTGCATACCTTTGCAAATAGTAATACAATTATATCAGCACACAGATCTTCAGTAAAATTGTTTACCAATAATTATTGGTTTTGTGGATCTCGCCTGGGAATGCACTGAAATAACTGCTGTTCGCATGTTTTAAAGACATTTGATAGACACTCTTATGTAACTTGACTTAAGGTCAAGTCATGGAAAAGCCATTCCGTTCCGGATCGGACAGCAACCAAACACTATTAATAGACCCACGCCGCTAGTACTATCTTTGCATTTCCAGCTTGGACATACTGACCGTCCCACTGGCCCACATCTTCTTCCGTACAACTAACCTATTACACAAGGCAACCCCATTGTTGTTCTTTAGTATTCAGAGTTACACAAGAGACTATTTGCATATTATAGCACATCGGTTGACAGAGAAACGCCCACTAAATGGATGTAAATAAAGGGAGCTCGTAAAGAACATACTCGCTCTAACATGCAGTGCCGCCACAGCAAGTACATGCAATGAGTTGAGATGCATGAAAACACAACATCAAAATAAACAATAACGATGCAAGAATGATATAAATGCATGATTTATAGATAAACAACAGGAAATAAAGGAAAGGACGATCCTTAATGGAGTACTACGCCCTGTCCACATCACCCAACATACTCTCTGAATAGTTGCCATATTGTTGGGCTTTCTAATACGGTCAGACAAACAGTAATAATAATAAAGCCAAATAATCGCTGGGTGGCTTAATCTGAGAAAATATACATGTATGTTAAGTGATTAAAAAAGATACCACAAGGTTTGGACTAATAGCTGTTGTACTGCGTGTTGCTACATTGAGCGCTACCGAGCGCAAAACACACCGTTTCGAAATCGGTATACATGTGTTACTATACATGGCTGATCTTCACAGCCAAACAAAAGATAAACACTCATACCTGAATATCTTGGTGGGTTGCAGAATGTATGGCTGATGTTTGATCAGGCTGCATTAGTACATGTACAGCCGCCCCGCCCGCATCCTGCAGTCCTGCTTGGCCTCTGCCTCTACACTGTTCAAACGCGCTGATTGGTTCGCCTACGTAGCTGCCGCGTCATCACAGGGGTGTGCGCAACCTTTCTTCTTCCGGTATAAACCAAATGCAGAATTTGGCTCCACCAAGAGCTGGATAAGATGAACAAATGTGTCATATTTTTTAGACACACAAGATCTGATGACATCTATTTTTTAAATTTGAGAATTGATTTTTGTACACAAAAATATGTTTAGAAGGACTAATGTGCGGAAGACTTCAAGCATCTAAAAATGGCACAAATTCAATTCTGTGTCTGGATATATATCATATTGAAGTCAGGTTTTTCTAAAAAGTAACTAAATTAACACATTTGGCAGATGCTTTTATCCAAAACAATAATTTTTATAAATGTAAAGATCTATTTGGTACACATGTTCTTTTGTGTATTTCTACTTAAACAATAAAAGAAAACTTAAACAATTTTTTTAATTTTAACAGAATCGATACTAACTTATACTAAACTGACCCACTCTTTCAGTCAATGTAGACAAATTTGTACACAAAGATCAAGGATTATCAGAAACTCCACCCTCTTACAAAACCTACCAGGAAGTTACTCCTATTATTTTTCTCAGTCACACTGACTCATTTCTCTGTTTCTGGACAAATATTATTTGGAGAACCCAAGAAAAAGCTTCAAAAGGATTTTTGAGAATGGAATAATTCTGAATGGAATCATTCTTTTCTATATTTCTATGTTATTTTCTATCTTTGCTTATTTTAATGGTTGTTTTCTTATAGGTCCTAAGATCAGAAAGTGAAAGTAACATTTTGTCATTTGATCTATTGCAAAAAGTCACAATGGATTTAGTATCAGAAGAAGACCTTACTTGCCCTGTGTGCTTTGAAATCTTTAAGAATCCAGTTTTTTTGTCATGCAGTCACAATTTGTGTAAAGAATGTCTTCAACAGTTATGGAGAATGAAGAATACTCAGAAGTGTCCTGTCTGCAGAAGAAGATCGTCAAAAGAAGACCCTCCCTTTAATCTTATGTTAAAAAACATTTGTGAGTCATTTTCACAGAAGAGAAATCAGAGAACTTCATCTGAATCTGGGATGTTCTGCAGTTTACACAGTGAGAAATTCAAACTCTTCTGTCTGGAGGATAAAGAGCCTGTGTGTGTAGTGTGTAGAGATTCACAAAAACACACCAATCACACATGTCGCCCCATCAATGAAATTGTTTCATCATACAAGGTAAGACAATAGACTAATAAAAAATTCTTGAAAAAAAAATTCTTTAATAATAAAATTCCTTTAATTCTAGGAGGAACTCAGTACCGCACTGAAGTCCTTACAAGAGAAACTTAAAGATGAAGAAAAAATGAAAGAAGAATATAATTATACAACTTACCACATCAAGGTGAATATTAAGAGTCAATGACTAAATCCTTAATCTGATCTTGTCATATATAGAACTACAGAGGTGATTATTGTTTGCTTATATTCAGTATCAGGCTAAACAAACAGGGAATCAGATTAAAGAAGAGTTTAAGAAGCTTCACCAGTTTCTCAGAGATGAGGAAGAAGCTACACTCACTGCACTGAAGAAAGAGGAAGATCAGAAGAGTCAGATGATGATGGAGAAGATTGAGAAGATAAACAGACAGATTTCAGCTCTTTCTGACACAATAAAAGACACAGAGGAAACCATGAAAGCCAATGACATCTTATTTCTAGATGTGAGAATTGATGTTTAACTCTTTTTACTGCATACTCAGCCAAGCTCATTCTCTCTTTAAAGAGACAAATTGGTTTAAGTATTTTTGTTAATAAAGCATTGTTTTATTCTTTGATTATTCCAGAGTTTTAAGTCTACATTGGAAAGGTGAGACACCTCCTATCACTCATATGTGTTGTTCAAACTCAAACCTCTTTTAATATAAAAAATTATATTGATCTAAAAAAATCACTGCTGTATTGACCATGAATGTTATTTCAGAGCACAGATCTTACCTCCTTCCTCAGAGATGGTTTCTGGAGTATTAATTAATGTGGCTGATTACCTGGGCAACCTGTCATTCAGAATCTGGGAAAAGATGCAACACCATGTGCAATACAGTGAGTTTTTAAAAGTTACAAAAACAAAACAAAATACATACATTTATATATATTTTCCACAAAATAAACACAAATTGAATAGATTTGTTAATATTTTAACTAATTCACCTCTTCAAGCACATACATATCGTGCAGGGCAGTATAGACACAATGTTTTTTCAGTTTATGAAAGTTTTATAGTGCCTGGATCTATAGGGTTTGCATTAAGGCAAAACAAGTAAGTCAGGCTAGAAAAGGTTATTAGCCATGATCCCAGGACTGTCCCAAACTCCCAAAAGTTAATTTACTCAAGTCTGAATACAAAACACAAATTGTTGTATTTAAAATGAAATCTAATCTGTCTGAATTGGTTTCATATTTAAATTACATCTTTGATTAATTTTCAAACAAACACATTTAAATTCTGATCCTAAGTTTTCTAAATTCTGGGACTCGATTCCATATTTCTACATCACAAAGAGATACTGTCAGATGAATACTTCACATCACAGGACTTCAAAAATTTTAATTGTAAAATGTCACAAACATCATTGTCATAACTTAAAAAGCACTATAATATTGGAAAAGTTAAACTGAAAAGTAAATTAAACTGAACTGAAATGAATTTGTTTCTGACATAAGCATTTTATTGACATAACTTTAATAATAATAAAGTACAGAAATACAAGAACATTTACTACAATATAAACAGTGTTTATTTAAAATAGTATTTTCAAATATATATTAAATTAAATATAATAATATACTGAAAAATTCAATTCACAAATCAATTAACTTCTGAACATAAGAACCTTCTATTTCTTCTCTCATCAGCTCCTGTGATTATAGACCCCAACACTGCACATTCATATCTCCTGGTGTCTGATGATCTGACAAGTCTGACGCCTACAAGAATGGCACAACCACTTCCTAATAATCCAGAGAGATTTAAAAGTCACTCATGTGGTTTGGGCTCAGAGGGTTTTAACTCAGGAAAACACTGCTGGGACGTCGAGGTTGGGGACAGTTCAGATTGGATTATTGGACTAACCACAGCTTCAAATCCAAAGAATAAAGACTTTTTTGAGGATAATGTTTGGTGTTTGTGGTGTAAAACGAATGAATATTTTTCACAATCCCCAGAGGAACCCAACACTCCCTTTACAGTTGATAAGAATCTTTTAAAGGTAAGAGTTCGGCTGGACTGGGATGGAAGAACAGTTTCTTTCATTGATCTTGTAACTAACAAATCTCTGTGCATACTGAAAACCACCTTCAAGGAGAAAGTGTTTCCATTCTTTCATGTTCTACATGCAACTTCTCCTTTGAAGATATTACCAGTTTAAGTATTGCAAAAATAAAACAGCTGAAAAGACACAGGGGTGCGTATGTCTGTCTGGTAATAAAAAGCGGCATGATTTTAACTAAACAAAGTGCATTTACTCATCCAGTTTTGGGCAGCCATTAACTGTAGCTCCTCTGGAATAATTGAGGGTAGGACACACTTAGGAATCACGTGGTACTGGTTGATTAAGCTTTACATTGGTTAGCTTTGTAATGTGTAGATTGATTGTTTTGTAACTTTATGTATATGGTATTTAGTCTTTGTGAAGTTAAATAAACCTAAGACTTTATTAAAAGGGTGACACCAATAAAAAGGGCGACACTTCTGATGACACCAATAAACAAGGGAAAAGGTCTGATGTATAATTAACATATTCAACAAGCTAGATGTTATTTGATATTTTTATTTTAACTGGAATCATTCATAGGATTTTGATAATCTGTTTCTGATTGCTAATTAAGTACTTATGATGTATCAAAAGAAAGATTATATATACATTAAAATACAACTAAATTAGTCTTTTACTGAGTAATAATACTGAATACTGAATAATAACACACTGAACCTAATGTAAGATGTTTAACTGCAACTAAAGGAAATAAAGCAATTATGGTGCCACACGGTCTGTTGTTCATTAGCTGATGTTGTAGCTAATTTTAGTTGCTGTCATTCTTCACCTTTCAGTTTATCCAAAGTAACTTACAGCGCATTTAAACTATACAATTTATCATTACTTGTATTCCCTGGGATCAAACCCACAACCTTTGCACTACTAACACAATGCTCTACCAGTTGAGCTACAGAAAAACTGGTATTCTTGGATATACTAGCGAAAATAAATGTGTACAAAAACAATTAAAATATCCAGTTTAGTTTTGACATAAGGAACCACCTATGAGCAAATATAGCTATAATTGGACCATAACAGAAGAATATAATCAGTCTGTTGTTTCGATTGCAGAGAGTCTGATCCAGCACTAAAACTCTGTAAAGGCATGTTTCATTCATATTGATTGTTGTAATGGTTTCCTCCTGCAGTTTATTTAATGCATATATGTGCAGGAAATTATGATTATATAACTATAATTGATTAAAGGCCAAATCAAGTAGTGAAGACACTCATCCTGCAGGCTGTTAGTACATTTATGTAAAAGCTGAGCTTGGCGTTTTTCCCACATTGACTCAGAAACATTTGTCAAACAATGAAGGTGTGGCTTTGTTAACAACCCTTTATGTCACCAACATGAGAGTCACCTGTCAGGTAAGGCTCCATAGCTCAGTGGTTAGAGCACTGGTCTTGTAAACCAGGGGTCGCGAGTTCAATCCTCGCTGGGGCCTGTTTCACTATATTTTTACCATGTCACAACCTTCGATTTGGCACTTAGCGTTTACCTGCTGTCACATGACAATCTGTGATGGGTCAAAACGGAAATGTGAAACGTACTTTTCAGTCCAACTAAGGAAAATAAGTTAAGGTGAAATAAATAAGTCTCAAGGCATCGCCAGATATCACAGTGTCCGACTCAAAACATACTGGAGGACTTACAGGTTGTATTTTCTAATCAATATATACTGTAATTGTAATACCTCGTGATGTTTTAAGAGGGCAGCGAAACAAAATCTATCAAGAGATCAGTTGTTTTTGCACACTGACCCTAAAGTAAGCCTGCAGCTAAAAATTACACAAATACCAAATAACCACTGGGCAGATATAATGTAATCCAATTAAATTTAACACATGACAATATTTTTCAAAACATCTTTAATGTTAATAAAGAAAAATATAATTTATTACTGCAGGAAATAAATCGCAGTTGGGATCAGTGGCTTTCCAGGGAAGTGCTTTCTCTGCTCCCAAAATCTGCTGTACATTCCTTCATGTCCGATTCTTCTTCCCTGTTGGTGTCCCATCGATAGCTAGTATTAAGGAAACACGAACTTAAGCACGTGTAATATAAAGCATCTCCAACTGCTTTTCTTTCTGTCCAGCTCTACAACCAACACACAAACAAATACACTGTATTAAAATAATGCTGACTGTATTTTGCTGTTTTTACTGTTATCATTGGTTTGCTGTGCTGCGTGAGTCGCGGGACTGAGCGACTGCCGCTGCTTTTCCAGTTTTACTCGTCGAAATCGCCAATAGATTTAAATCTCTTGTGCTTAATGTTCCCGAAACGGAAACGCAGTCATTTCACTTTATTGGGTTTCAAACAAAGAACGTAACATGAATGTAACCATTTGTAAACGGAAGAGAGCACGTTAGCCATCAGCTAATCATAACGTCCCGTTCACCCGGAAGTTGTAATGATAGCGGCTTCTTCTGATTCAATGGT
>JBAJNP010010881.1:224-15683 GCA_036877545.1 Yasuhikotakia modesta
GTAGTAGGCTTTCGAGCCTACACAGCTTGGAGTAAGACAACATGCATAAAGAGGATGATGTGGTCAAAATACTCATTTGCCTAATAATTCTGCACTCCCTGTAGTTTCAAATTAGTGGAATAGTCTTCCAGATGCTGTTGGGGCTCGGACACACTTTTACAGTTTAAATCTAGACTAAACGCTAATCTCTTTTATCTAGCATTTTCTGAATATAGCAGAGCACCTCGTAAAGAATTTCTATTTACGCCTATAAAATATTTGTTTTCTTGCTTGAGGGATTATGAACAGCAGCTACGCTAATTTTAAGAGTTTTAGATCAGTCTGCCTCTAAATGGATCCAGCTACAGTTGGATCTTTAAGAGACCCAAGCCCTCCATGGAGTTGTCAAGCACTGGTGTGATCATCCCATTCAACAACCCTAATTAATCACTCCTGAAGTTTAGCTCCAACCCTAATTAATCACAATTTCAAAATCAAGTGCAAGTGCTAGATCCTTTTTATATTTTATAACAGTCAGTGTTGTCCAGGAGACAGATACACCATGTCAGTTTAAATCTAGATGGAAGATCCACTTCTTTAATCTAGACATAGTCTTATGAATTCACCACTCAAATCCCTTAGGAATTGTTAAGATGCCAGAGGCACTTCGCAAAAGAACAAGTGTACTGACCCCACACTCTCTGTCTGTCTTTTGTCAGGTGCTGTAGTCAGGTGGATATGGACTTTATTAAGACCAGATAGTGGGGAGAAAGGAATATGATGGACTTTCTTAAAAAATAAATTTCCTATTTACATACATACCTTTAGCCTAGCTAAATTCTATACTTTTGCTCCATGCTTTGTCACTGCAGTTTTATATAGTTGCAGTGTTATAGCAGCAATTAGTAACATTATGCTTTTGTTGCATAATGTTTCTGATTTCTGTTTGTAACATTCTTCAGTTCTTGACAGTCACAAAGTCAGACGTTACTGTTTTAAATTGATATAAAAAATCCATATTATCAGTTACGCAAAAGTTACAAAATGCAAAAAAAAGAGTTTTTTTACCCCCAAAAGATGCTCATAATGTTAGAAATAGCAGCTACTCTAATTATTTTCTCTTTTCATTTTTCTCCCAGGATTTCGATCCCAGGTAACTTCAGATTAAGCCTGCTCCAAAATAGATCCAGCATTCCAAAGACCATGCTAAGCTCCAGTTCCTCCTGCAAATTGTCCCTGCTCTGGTATGATCAGTTGTTCAACCCATGCGTCAGAACACTGTCTACACCCTGGGCCATTCAAAAGCACTAAAAATAATGTGATGGTCTTATTTTAAAGTTTTTACAGTTAATTTAATGTTTATCTGCTTGGTTCCCATTTAATTCTATATGAGCAAAATCCTCCCTCATTTACTTTTTTAAAAATCAACATACATTTTGTCATGTAACAGCTAATTTCTCTTAGAGCTGCAATCAGTACCTTTACGGTATTACCACTATCCCACCCAAGTTCTTTCCCTGTATTCTACCATTAAGTCAGACCTATACTTCCATTTACATGTAAATCAATTTAATGCCTTGCTTTCTTTTTACCAGTTGTAGTCACAGTTACGGACTGCAGCTTTAGTGTGCCAGAGGAGAACTAGCCCTCCCTGTTTGCCTTGTTTCTCACAAGGGTTTATTCTACACATATGAATCACTGTAGTTTTCAGTTCCTTTCCACTGTCACCATGTTGGCTTGCTTACAGGGAGTCTGTTGACATTAGCTTAGACCATTACCTTTGATAATATTTTTAACTCTGTATTAGTATTGTTTAATAATTCTATTATTTTTCAATTTTATTTCTTTTAAAATTTTTACTTCTCTAAAATATCTGTAATGAGACGCCCCATTCAGCAAAACCCATAGATAAATACACTAGATGTCACGTAGGCTATTGTTCTCTATTGGAACGGATGCGTCAATAGAGCCACCATCTTGGTACAGGCTCTGAGCATTTAAGGTAATTGACGGGTTGATGCATTAAAATAAACAAAACAAAAAAAAATCCTCACACCCAAATAACCCTGAATCTTTTAAATCTTCCCTCATTAATAATGTTCTTATTAGGCTTCGTCAACACTGTTACATAAGGATTAAAAACAAGCCCAAATACGTCTATAACAGTAACTATTAATCATCATAGAACCAAAGGTTGGTGTCTAACGTCAGATGAACAGTTTGCACAACGGTAATATATATAATTATATATTATATATATTATATATATATATAATTATATATATATATATATATAAAATCTCTATACTATATATAATCTCCTATGATTAAATCTCTTTTCTACACCGATGGATGAGTGCGCCGATAGCATGGGCATCGCCGACACAGAGCGTGTTTTGTGTGTGCGAAAGTGCCCCCCCTCTTCTAACCCGTTTTACAACTTAATCTATGCCAGTGAAATTATATTTATTTATCTTTGTTTATAAATATATAATATAATTGCATGTATATAACATAAAACATATAACATTAACATATAATACATTAACATATCTAATAATCAACATGAAGCCCCTCCCACAGACAGTAATCACCCCGACTGTAACAACAATAATCACGCATAACAGAAGTACATACTCGACAATAACAAACACATAAACAAAGGCGGCATGACAGAAACAATCGTGGCTGGTGCTTTAATGTGACTAAACATCTTTAATTACGTCACACTCGCGATTACCCGTCATGCCCCAGGTCTCCACAATATTATATATAAAAATGTATAATATAATAAATAAATATAATACTCTTTATAAATAAAAAGAAATATTCTAATATAAATTATATATATACATTATGAACACTTCTCCCTTTTTCGTACAGAAACTTGGACAATTGTACAGAGAAAATAGGACTTTGGACCTGGGAACCCTGTACCAATATGGCGGCGGTATTGATGCATGATCAGGGGGTGGATGCGACATCTAGTGTATATATCTATGAGCCAAACCGCCAGAGTACTGAACTCATGCTCCCTCTACTTCCGGGTCACTCGTCTCATTTACTGTTTGGAACTATCTGAACTTCCTTGTGAAGTATTGCCTGTCTCATCTCTGCATACCAAGTGTTTATCTGGATTGTTTGCCTTTGTATGATTACCTGTATGATTACCTTTGTTTATCATTTCTGCCTCTTTGATTTACCCCTTGGATTATTTGCCTGGTTTCGACTGCATTTTGTGTTTGATCACTGCCTGCCTATCATTACTGATTGTTTGCTGCCTGCCTTGACCATTGCCTGTACTTTGACATTGTCTTTAATAAACTCTGCAAATGGATTCTTATAGCACTTCCGCACCAGCTCCATTACAATATTCTTGGATATTTTTCATTTGCACAGCTGCTTCTAGCAAAATCATATAATAACAGTCCTAAAGCCTCTACTGTTTTGTTATTTCTTTATCCATTGTGTAATATTCAAGTATTTGTATTTTGTATATTTTATGATATTTTAAATTCTTTATACCCCTGTCCCATGTTATTACAATAAATAAGATTTATTTCTCGATGTGCTATCTCAATATAGGCTGGAATGTATTGCATTAAAAAATCATGTGTGAAGGGTCATATCTCAGATGTCTATCACAGGTATGTAGGAATGTATGTATTCGGACCTACTACTTCTGAGACATAGTCAGTTAACATGATAGGTATTATATTAGGCAAGATATGCGTAATGTTAATAGATTATTTCATTCACTGGCCTGGTCGTTGGGATCCATTTTGGTCATCATGCGTTCTTCCAGAAGGTTGAATGTTAAGACCTGCAGCACATAGAGTTGATGAGCCATCTCAGCTTTCACTGGTTGATTCCCACGAATGATGTGCTGGAAGAAAGTTTTTAAACACAGCAATTATAAAATTAACTACTTAATAAATCAAGTTGAGTAGAGGTGAGTCCAGTGCAGGTGAGCTCATGTGCATGCATGTAAATCATGTGCAGATGAGTGAAGTTGAGTTAACTTGTCGTAATCTTTCTGACCACAGAAAGGTTTCAAGCAGAGATTTAATTGATATATATAACTGTAAGTTAACTGTGCATAATCACGACACTACAAGCATTCATCTTTCTACACGTATTGTGTCAACACAGAGTGCATGCTGAAAAGAGAAGAGAAGCAGCACAAAACAGTTCACATAGCAAAAGCAGGAAAGTGCATGTCCAACTTTCAGAAAAATCTACCATGCCTTTAGGAAAAACAAACATTCTGTGTTGCAAATCTGTTTTGCAACAAAAAAGCAGGTTATTACCATTTAAAATATTTACATACATTAAAAGTAAAAAAGTAAAACAAAAAAAGCATTGAACATGTTTAACTGTGTATGTTAACTGTGTTATTTTATTTAACCTGCAATCAGACTAGTTAAAGATCTTTCATAGAGGTGTCTGCAGGTCTGAGACACCCTGCTATCTACAACTGCTTGTCCAGTCCAAACATCAAAGGCAACAAGCTATTAGTCATGCAGTGTACACTTAGCTTTAGATGTGTTGTGTAATGTTTTACATAAATTAATTATTAATTAATTGTTGCAAATAATGACTCGAAAAGGATTACACACAATTTATATTTCTGACACTTACATTGAGTATGATGCCACGCAGATGTTTTTGTGACAGTGTACTCGCCATTTCCTGCAATAAACGCACACACATGCATCTAAATGGGTACATTCCATAGCCTTAAGGGAGCTAGTTATAAACAATATAACCTAACCACACTCTTACCATAAAAGAAAAATCTGCATTTTTACAAAAAACATTTTTTTAGCAAAAAATATAGGAGGACGTAGGAGGATATTCCCAAAAGGCACTTTTGCTCAAACTTGAGTACAAATTTGTCCCCTATAAAGTACACACACACACATTGTGGCTGGTAGACAAGTGATATGCACACTTTTGTATTGGAGTATCACAGGCTTCTTTCACTTTGATGTATGCATGGAATAATTGCTTTAAAAAAGTGTTCATACCTTTCTACCAAGCGTTTTGGTGAACCCTGTATGAATTCTCAGTCAGGGCGGTGGCAGCGGTTTTGTTTGTTTCATTTGTTTTTATGTAGTCCAGTGTTACAGTGGGTGTTTAATTAATTCATAGCTAGGTTATCTTAGTTAGCACATGTTGGTGTAACATTGACACAGCCATTATGTGGTTTAAAGAAGATGATGTTTTCTGTTAAAACAAAAACACAACAACTTTGATAGATATTTGAGAATTGAATTACCAAGGTACTCTACCAAGGGGAAGACTCAGAGTTTCATGATAAGGGAGCTTGACCTGTGGACTATACAATATATGGGCTTACCCAGGCGTGGGAAATCTATACATATAGAGCACCCAGTGCTGGTAAATAGGCTTACCTAAGATAAGGGCCATGAACACAAGTACCAGGCCTAGTAGACAACTCCTTTGCCAAGTTGTCCACAGAAGGTAGAAAATAACATAGGCAACTTGATCAGAGGGTCTTGATCAGAGGGTCTAGAGCTCTCTGTGTGTGTTCCAGACACACAATCAGGGCTGGGTCCTCCTGCCCAGTGGGGACCACTTGCAGACTCACCACCTGGTCTCGGAAGAAAATAGTGTGAGCCTTAGGCACATAGCCAGTGTGCCAACTGCAATGGTGTCATGTTGAGGGAGAGGTTGCACATCACAGTATCCCCATTGGACAGGCTGAGGCCAGGTCCAATGCACTTACCTATTGGCCGATGGCAGGTCTCGACAAGGCATGATGTGCTTAATTGTCTCTGTCTGCTTCTTCACTGTTGAAGAACTGCTGCAGTCTCAAACCCATCCCTCTTAGAGGTACAAGGAAGGGAAGTAAGCATGAACAACTGCCACCTTTTAGAAAGCCAAAATGGTTCCTGAGCATTCTTGAGCCCAGGACAGCCAGGGCACCAACCGCGACCATCTCAGGCAGTGATTTATCGGGGACAGCAGGAACAAAAAAGATGTCATATCACTGTGGGAGCAGTGTAAGAGTGTGTAGTTGAGGACAAGACGCCTGTGACGCCAATGTTGAGGAGGTGAAAGCGGTAAGCTCTAATAAAGCCATGTTAATTAAAGCACTCCATGTTCCTCTGAAACCACTAGTTTTGCAGAAATGCAATTGATATGAACTAAATTTAGACAGCATTTTCAATTATTGTTTTGTTGCACAGCTTACCAACTAGCTTATGAAGGGAATCAGACAATTATGTAAACAGGTGGATTTTTTCCCTTCTGTATATGCATGTACAAGACAGTGTCAACACAGTGAACAGGATTTCATTTTGTTTGTATGATTGTGTGTAAATGCATTTGTTATATATTATGCTGGATAGCACTTTGGCAGCCGTTGTTTATGTTCTAAAGTGTATGTGTCACACTCAGCAAAGGATAATTTCCTTTGCTGACCACTAGTGCTCGCTTTTGGGTTATGTTTGACTTAACCCAACAAAGAAGCTGCCACCAGGCTTCCATCTGCAATTAACCATCCGCCCATTACATTCACCTGTATGGATGTTCACTCCGCACTAAGTCGGATCAATGTGCGTGAGGCTCCTGGACCAGAGGGAATCCCTTGACGTGTACGCGGCTGGTCCTGGCACAACTTAAGGACTTTCTCCCGACCACACTGGACCCATATCAGTTTGCTTACCGCAAAAACAGGAGCACAGATGACGCAGTCTCCATAGCACTGCACTCTGTACTCGCACACCTTGACAATAGTAACACCTATGAACACATGCTGTTTGTGGACTTCAGTTCGGCATTCAATACTGTCAACCCATCCAGGCTAATCACTTAACTTGACGACCTGGGCATCAACATATCTCTTTGCAACTGGATTTTGGACTTTCTAACAAACAGACCCCAGCATGTTAGGGCAGGCCACATCTGCTCTTAACACCGGGGTACCATAGGGCTGTGTGCTGAGCCCCTTTCTCTACTCCCTCTTCATACTCGACTGCAGGGCTTTGAATGGATCGAATACCATCATCAAGTTTGTAGACGACACCACAGTGATTGGCCTCATCAGCAACAATGATGAGACTGCCTACAGGGAGGAGGTCCAGCACCTAGCCAGTTGATGCACAAACAATAACCTGCTCCTTAACAACACCAAGACCAAGGAGCTCATTGTGGGCTTCAGGAAAGAGAGAGGAGGCACACATGATCCCATTCACATCAACGAGATGGTTGTTGAGCATGTCTCCTGCTTTAAGTTCTTAGGGACCCACATCTCTGAGGACCTGTCCTAGGCCACTAATACATCCAGCCTTGTTAAGAAGGCTCACCAGTGTCTGTTCATCCCAAGGATACTAAAAAAGAATCAGATGTCCTCTGCCATCCTAGTGAACTTCTATCGCTGCACAATAGAGAGCCTTTTAACCAAGTGTATAACAGTCTGGTATGGGAGCTGCTCTGTCGCAGAATGCAAGGCACTGCAGAGGGTGGTGAAACTGTTCAGCGCATTATAGGAACTCCACTTCCTGCTGTTGAGAACATCCAACAGAAACGCTGTCTGCGTCGAGTGTGCTGCATCCTCACAGACCCTTCCCACCCCACTCACAATCTGTTCTGCGGACCAGAACCAGCAGACTGAGAAACAGCTTTTTTCGTTGCCCTGAACTTGTACATGTGTAATGACAATAAAGTTGAATCTAATCTAATCTAATCTAATGTTTGACTTTGCCCTGAGTTAATTATATTATTAGTGTTAACAGTTTCACCTGTGTACCAATTACCAATTTTAAGCAGTGCAAAACTGTTGGTCAACTTAAGTGTTGTCACTGGGTTCCTTATCTGTCCTCTGTGGCTTGAACGTTAAAGCGCTCGATCTTGGTTCAACATCATGATGCCGCCAACAAGATTTGATGGCAAGACATTCTGAGATCCTGGCCAAGCTCCTTTGATCTGTCCATCAGCTCTCAGAATGGGCGCCTGCTGCTCAACCCGTTGCCACCCCCAAACATCTCTGACGTTTGAGCTACAGCCCTCCTCGTTCCCCAGACAGAGCAAAGATCGCTTTGCTGCAAACAACCGAGCAAAGATAACAATGTTATCACTCTCCTCTCGGGCAAGGCACTCACCTGGGCAACCACTGTCTGGAAGGCAAAGGTCCCCTGCTGCTCCAGCTATAACATCTTCAAGCAAGAGTTCAAGCGGGTCTTTGATCACCCCCTTAGCGGGCAGCAGGCCTCCAGGTTGCTGCTCACTTTACAGCAGGGCAGTAATTCAGCAGATGAGTACACCATTCTGTTCTGTACCCTGGTTGCCACTAGTGGGTGGAACGGAGGAATGAAGCCACTGGCTGGAGGGAGCAGAGCATCCATTTCTAGTCTTCACAGACCACCACAATCTTGAATACATCTGCCAAGCCAAAAGACTCAGTCCCCGCAAGGCTCAATGGGCTCTGTTTTTTTAACTGATTCAATTTCACTATTATCTCTGTCCCGCTCTGTGCCCAGTCTCTGCTAAGCCCTTGCCTGAGGAGAGCCCTATCCCCATCATCCCCAGTTCCCAAACAGTGGCTCTGGTTTGCTGGGGTCTGTAGGTCATCATTAAACAAGCCCAGGTCCATAAGCCTGATCCTGGAGGGGGCCCTGCAGATTGCCTGTATGCCCCTAAGGCAGCCTGGGCTCAAGTTCTCCAGTGGGGGCACTCCTCTTGACTGACATGCCATCCAGGGGTGAACCGAACTCTCGAGTTCCTCCAAAGAAGGTTCTGGGGGGCGACCCTCAAGGAAGATGTAACCAGCTTTGTCTGGGCATGTTCGGTGTGCAGCCAGGGTAAGGCTTCGCACATTGAGGCTTCTGCAGGGCCTGCTGCATCCTCTGTCCATCCCCCATTGACCTTGGTTACACATTGCTCTGGACGTCATCTATGGTCTTCCTCCCTCCAAGGGCCATACTGTAATCCTGGTGGTTATGGACAGGTTTTCCAAGGCGGCTCATTTCATCCTCCTGCCCAAGTTGCCCAACGCAAAGGAGACAGCTGAGCTGATCGTTACTCACATCTTTAGAGTCTTTGGCCAAAGGGTCTGGTTATCCACTCGAGACATCACCCTGTGAGTGGAGTCCCGCAAGCTGGCCCAAAAGTACATTGTTCCTTCAAAGTGGTCAGGAGGGTAAACCCGGTCACCTACTGGTTACTTTTTCCAAGCTCCCTTAAAATTAATCCTACATTTCATCTCTCTCTGCTTAAACCTGTTCTCTGTTTTCCTCTTTCTGTGACAGGTAGACCTCCTCCTTCTCGGGTCATTGGTGGCCAACCTGCCTACACAGTCCACCGATCCTGGATGTTCGCCAGGTTCGTAGTGTCCGCAAGGACACAATACAACCTGTTTCTTCAAAGTGTTTTTTATTTTCGTCATTGGGTTTCTTATATGTCCTCTGTAGCTTGAGCGTTAAAGCGCTCGCTCTTGACACCAGAGACCTGACAGTATGTGTGTTCTTGATATGTGTTATGGGAACCACATTTTGACCTTGTGGGAACATTTTAAGTCCCCATGAGGAAACAAGCTTATAAATAATAAAAAGGTTTTATGTGATTTTATGTGAGATAGGTCTAGGGGTAGAGTTTGTGTAGGGGGTTAGAATTTGCAGTTTGAACAGTATAAAAACATTATGTCCATAGATTGTCTCCATACAAACACGAAAACACAACATGTGTGCATGTTTGTGTACCTGCCGTCTGTCCTCTGGTGTTTTGAGGAACAGGGCATTGATCAGAGCGATGGCATATGTCTGAATCTCTTGGTTGGACCTGTAGGGGTGATTATACACACACAGTTAGAGGTATCTTGCTCTTGGACTGCTCCAGTGTTCAGGTGTGATGTGACTGGGGTGTCTCTACCACTGTGTAAAACATCAGAGGTACTCAACTACAGATCGATGAGGACCACAAAAAGAGGATCACAAAGTAAGGTGCAGTGAAACATCAGCATTGATTTCAAGAATTTTATATCCATGAATAACAGACATGTTACGTGTTACGTGATTTGACATATCTGAAATGTCAAAATACAAAGTCCCTTCTTTAGAGGACACTAATGAATTGTAATAGTGCTAAGCTGTGAGGTTTAAAATTTGTCATTATTTTCTATCTATCCAATAATTGAAAATTCTTCCAGAGAGCCTGACCAAATAAACATACCCCTCCATATCCAACATAATGGAGGAGGAACCTATCTATATGTTAAAGGACTCTTGTGGTGGCCACATAGGATACCTTGTTGACTAAGGGTTACATCCCGGATTATTCTCTCCTTGCTGAGTTTTATCAATAACATCCTTAGCATCCAGCCCCCAGAAAGTGAGGACAGCCATTATGATATCTGAATCCTCTGTCCTCAGGGGGTACTGTCACAGATACACCAGGTTCACTCACCACCACTGAACATGCACCCTCACTAGAGTTATAGTCACCTGCCTATTATTAAAGCCACCTTACCTGGCCTTTAATAATTAAACTCATCAGTCTTACTATAAGCACACACCTCAGTTCAGTCTCCGTCTGGGCTTGACCTAGGATACAGAACTATACTGTTTAAACTGTTTCCCTTTCAAACAGTTTTTCCTGTTTAAGAGGAAATAATTTGATATGTTTGTTCAAATGTCTTTAAAAGGTGAACTCACTTTAGAGATTTTTTTTCTTCATTTGAAAGGCTGCTTTGCAACATTGTGACTAAAATAATAAATTTGCCTCTGACAGAAATGAAACATGATTAAATAAAAACATATGTTAATCAAAAATATCATTCAATGATTTATCTATCAAATACACAAATGACCTATAACCTGACCAACATTGCTAATCCTATCATTGCTAACCCTAAAACTACCAGTAAAGACAATTCAGATATAGTTGAACATGAAAATTTCTGTCATAATATTTTAAAGATAAAATTAAGAGCAAAACATAAAATTGAGATAAAATTAAAAATAAAATATTCTGCCCATTTGACTGCAAAGAAAAATTACCTTTAAATTGTCAGATGACCTAATCTGTACACAACATACTGAGCGTAAAAAAGTAGATGTGGAAGGCCAGATGTCTGTTGAGTACCTCAGCAACTGAATGTGTGTATGCATGTGTGCAGATGAAAGTTTGCCTTATTGGGCTGTGTGCGTGTGTATGTGCTCACACTTGCAGGTGTGTGATGAGATGTCCCACAGTGATCTCCTGAGCCACGCGTTGGTACAGACTCTGGCTGTTCAGCACCATGCTCTCCAGGATGGCCAGTGACCGCTGCAGAATGGACACATTCACCATGGGCTGATTGACATAACCCGTGATCTACAGGTGACATACAATGGAACATCATAATCATCAATCTTTCTCCCAAAATTTGTCTCAGGAGAACAGATTACGAAGAACACCTCTAAGTATAAGACATAAATGTGTCACCTGCCTGTTTGATAAAGGAACTGGACATGAGGTCCCAGGACACAATGCCATGATCCATCAGCTCCAGAAACGCTGTGAGAGTGAAGGCCAACATCTCTCCAAAACTACACACAAAAATTTTAGAACAAATCAGGAATCAACAAGATTAAAACAACTTAGTTTTATTTTTCAACAGTGTTTTATAGATCTGTACTGTGTGCCACTCTCCACCAGCCGAGCCAAGGTTGCTAGGCCTTCCAGGTTAATGAATTCAGTAGCAAATGTGGGGTCAGCTGAGAGTTTAGCAAGTTCCTTTAGAGCTTCCAGACGAGCATCAATGCCATGAGATTGTATTCTCTCCAGAAGCTGTCGAGCAGCACGCATCTACATCATAAAACACATTCAATTAATTCAACTCAAGTGCTGGTTGCACATATTATCAGTGGTTGTTACAATGAGTCTGCACAAGGTTTGTACATTTCTGTGTCTGCAACTACTATTGGGGAAAACCTACAAAATGAAAACATCTGAAAAATGTGTCACAGTGATGTCAATCATCAGTAGTAATAGTAAAAGTAGAACCCACTGAACCAAAACCTTACAGACCTCAGAACAACACAGTAGAGTAATTATGGTTTTGTAACACTGTGGTGGTTTGGATCAAGAATAATTTACCATCAGGTGACACATCTCCTCAAATCAAACACTACAGAGTACATTTAGAATATTGACATCAGAATTGTTGTGTAAGTACAATTCTGTTGCCATTTAAAAGTATCAGGTGACCTGATAAACAACTATAATTTTTGTTATAAATCGTCGTTTTTGTGATGTCACTGGCAAATAACATTTATATCTTGATAAAATAACAAAATATTTTTGTAATAAAGTTTGTATTTGTAATAAAGTAATGAAAAAAGGGGAAGTAATGAGGTAGCCATTACTTGCTTTTATGTTTTTTTACATAAAAACCGCAGCAGTACTGTTTTTAGACTTACAGGAGAGATGGCTAACCGAAGTATAGTCCCATTTTTTATTTCGCCACGACTCTGGAAATTAAAACAACACAATTATTGCAACAAATTGTATGCTTTTATGAAAAAGTCTTTTAAATCAAGTTTTTTGTTTCACCTGTGCACTTTAAATCTAATTCACAGATTTGAAGCCACTAGACGGACAACACTGACCCGGATCAACACTGACCCGGATCAATATGGTGTCACTCACACCATGACACAATAAGCTGCCACTTCAGGGCATACAACTTCCCAGTAGATAGATCTCTGGAACTCTCGGCCGGGGGTGACAGACAGAGGATATTATGTCCGAGAACCACATTCAGGTTGACCAGAACGACCACGCCTGTACAATGGCATCCTGCCTCAAGTTCGTTGAATGAGTGAGAATGAACCAGATGTAACAGTGGGTCGAATCCTCGACTTCTGAAGTGAGGTGAACACATTCACTTCTGCTTGGTCATATCTCTGTCAAATAGACTCCACGACTATACCCTCAATACTTTAGGCTTAATGCTGTCATATGGTGTAAATGCTGGTGGCATTAATATCCTGCAGAAGATCAAAGACATTTCAGATTATTGTCTGGCATCCAGATGAATACATTTACCTCTGGTTACAAAATCAAGTCTTTGCTACAAACACATTAGAACAATAACTGCTGCCACTATAGATCTTCCTGATCTCAATTTCACCTTGCAACACAATGCAACAGAAAATGTTAACTCCTCTTGCAACAGCTTAGACACAGTTGCTCCTTTAAACTTGAAGAAGGTCAAATTAATTAAATGTAAATTAAATTAATCATTAAATAAATTAATTAAAAGTAAAGCATCACTATTATCAGAAAAAAATCATAAACATGCCTGTTACACAATCACAGACACCACACCTGTTTGCTAGTTTGCACAAGAAATAACTACAGTCATTCTCTACTATAGGTAAAAATGTAAATAAGAAAATCACTAATCACATGTATGCTAGATACCTACTCGGTTGCTAAAAGCAATGCTTTGAAGTGCATGCCAAATGATAATTTGTCACTCAACGCTCTCTCATCCAGTGTTACCATGTCACTAACCATGGCAAATCATAAAAAAAATAATAAAAATAGCAGCATTACACAATTAATGTTGATAAATTTAAAACGTGGGGCAGGACTTTCTCACCCTCCTTTCTCACCCCTTCTTCCGGCTTGTTACCGCAGCGTGGTCAAAACGAGAACAACAACTCGTCTAATAATCGGAAAACCCTCCAAATTCGTGAAAACTTTCTCTCTAATACTTCTAATAACTGTTTAAATATCATTCGGATAAGTTTACTCAAACTTCAACACCGCTAAAAACTCCTTTATAAACGCAAATATAAACAAGCACACAATATGGCAAACATTTCAGATGTCTCTCTACCTTTGAGTGCAGGTGAGGATTCTGTGGAGCTGGACATGGTGCGGCTGGAACTCGAGAAACTGCAAAAGCTCATAAACGATCTTCTCGAGAAACAGGCCCTACTGCGAGAGCGGAGATCCATGCTGGAGAAATCCCATGTGGTAAGTCCCCGGCTTGAAGTCAGCGCTCTATTAACACCTACGCCATGTACCCCTAGGCGCAGAGCCAACACTCAATCAGCGCTTGTGAACTTTACTCCGGCACCGACAAACCAGTTGCGGCATCCCAGGGCCCAAGCGATCTCTACACCACCCGCACCACCACTGGCTTCCAGGATCACTACCCGCGACCGTTTCGCCCCTCTCCGCTAATCGGAACATGCTGCCGTGATTATTGGAGATTCCATCGTCCGCCACATTCACGCTACATCTGCACACTCACTGTTTTCCTGGTGCACGTGTTCTTGACATTGCGGCAAAGGTACCAGCGATCCTAAAGGACAGCGGTGGCGTCGGTGCTGTCATGCTGCATGCGGGAGTGAATGACATCAGGATGAGGCAGTCAGAAATACTTTCCTACTATTGGTTGAAACAGTGCGCAGTTCATCGCCTTCAACTAAGGTAATCATATCAGGTCCACTTCCTACCCATCGAGGAGGGAGCGAAAGGTTCAGTAGACTCTTCTCTTTAAACCAGTGGTTAATTTCTTGGTGCAATGAACGTAATCTACTGTTTATTAATAACTTTGATCTCTTTTGGGAGCACCCGAGGCTCTACCGACCTGATGGCCTGCACCCCAGCCGAATCTGAGCCGCTCTACTCTCGGACAATATCACCAGGACCATCCGCTCAATCTGACTGCCAAGTTCAAGTTCAATTTATACTTTTAGTCACTGCTGTTATGAAAACTTAAATTCATTACAGAGACTGTGTCTGTTCCCCGATCAGAACGGCATAACAACAATCACGCAACAATATCTAGACAAAATCTTATTGAAATAAATACAGGAAATTTCTCAACAGAAAATAAGCACCGCTTAAAATTCGGGCTTTTAAATATAAGATCCCTATCAACAAAGTCGCTTATTATAAATGAAATGGTCTCAGAGAACCACTACGACATATTATGTATGACAGAAACCTGGATAAAACCAAACAAATATATCGGCTTAAATGAATCCACCCCGCCAGGCTACAGCTATAAACCAGAGCCCCGTCCGGTGGGCCGGGGTGGCGGTCTTGCAAACATTTACAACAACTTTTTAAAGGTTAAACAAATAATCAGACAAAGATTTACATTGTTTGAATCAATGATGCTAAATATTACTGTACCAGACAGAAAGAATAAACCAACACTCTCTTTTGTGCTAGTTACGGTGTACA
Organism: Yasuhikotakia modesta; assembly: GCA_036877545.1. NCBI lineage: Eukaryota > Metazoa > Chordata > Actinopteri > Cypriniformes > Botiidae > Yasuhikotakia > Yasuhikotakia modesta. The sequence continues at coordinate 15,417 of JBAJNP010010881.1, forward strand.
GACCTCCAGGACCCCATAATCCGTTTTTAAATGACTTTGCGGACTTTCTAAGTAATCTAATGGTAAAAATGGATAAAGCTTTAATAGTCGGAGACTTCAATATTCATGTAGATGTCATCAAATTTAACTCTTTTTTATTAGTACATTAGATGAATTAGAATTTTATTAGTACATTAGATGCGGTTGCACCACTTAAACCAAAAAAAGTTAGAGACAAAACCAAAGTTCCGTGGTACAACAACAATACTCTCATTCTAAAGAAAGAAA
>JBAJNP010010882.1:0-11251 GCA_036877545.1 Yasuhikotakia modesta
TAAGTTTCTGTGGATTTTTTTGATGCCTAAATTCAAATGGCGTTTAAAAGTTTCCCCACTCGTCAAGCGCAGCCGTCAACCTTTTACCTATGAGAGGCAAACGATCATTATGATCATTAATCTTCTCTTATTCAGACCTTTTACCTTCAGCAAAGAGTCAGAAAAGTCCGGCTAAATGTGATAAATTACAAACATGCAAATGTCTTTCAGTGGCGTTGTGTCTATCTGGAGGAGTGAATAAGGCCCCGCAGTCGGTCTGCGCGCACTCGGGGAGGTTGGATCCCATGGCGCGGATCAAAGCGCCCCATTGTTTTCCATCACGGTGTTTCTCAACAAACGATTTCGATACAATATGTTTCCACGATGCATCCCTGTTCAATGCGTCCACGGCCTTTTGTTCCGACGGGATGAAGTTGAGATCGTTTCCCCCCGGTTGCCAGGTTTCTGAAGGGTAAAAGCATGCATCATTTTTCACCAGGTCTCGTTTTCATCATATTCACAACCCGACTTTTCTCTTGTTCTCTGGCAGGAACCTTACCGCTGTCCATCCGATTTCTCCTCTTATAAGCGTTTCTCAGCGGGGAGGTATTTGCAACGCAAACGCAGCTGCACGTTACTCCGCAGAAAAGGAGTGTGGAGTCAAACCCAATCTTATTCTGTAAAAAACATGTAACTTTTTTCATGTAATCATTTTCATATAGTCATATAGTCCAACGCATTTCTTTCTTTGTAGATTTTTCTTTATATTTTAAAGTATTAATCATGCATTTTAAGTATATATTGTAAGTATAGCTGAAGCAGAGAGGCAGGTACAGGTGTCAAACAGAAGCTCTGTGCAACTTGACTATAAATTTGAGACAATGGCTGCAATGAGCTGGGAAAACTTCCAGGCTCCCATTAACCCTCTATGGTGAAACTCTGCTGGAATCCAGCACACCAGCCATGACCATTTATCCCCTAACTAATGAAAGTAATTAATTTCTGGAGTACGTCTTAAATTCCTGAGTTTAAAACCCTGTGAAAGTCGCGCGTGTCTTTAGTGCGATGCCCCCTCCTGAGTTTGTTTTAGCTATTGATATATATCTGACATCTGATGAGGTTTCTATGGTTACCACGCTGCCTGCAGTTTGGACCATGCTGGTCCGTTCAGTAGCACAGCGGTATGGAAAAGATGTTTTGTGGCTTGGCAATGGATCAGTTAGTTGAAGATTACAAGGAATTAGGCCATAATCACATAATCCCTGAGAAAAGGGATCAGGCTGGTCAAGCCGTAACTCAATAACCATTCGCTGTAAACGACAGAGAGTTAATGGAGAAATTGGTCATTCATTCTAAGCTTGTCAATGTGGGTCAGTGGGTCTGGTGAGAGAGTTTGGAGACCAGTAGGGGTTCAGCCGAATCACTGTTTTAACTTTAGAGGGTTAACGGTACTACAGTTAGTGAATTTACACTTTCGTGCAACTTTACACAACGTTTAATTCTTATAAAAGCACAACTCAGCCTGAGAACAATATCTCTGTACAGTGTAAACAAGCAAAATAAAGACGGGGGGCAGAGCAAGACTAAAGACCGAAATGGGCTCGAGAGCCAAGCCCTCATTGTTCACCTTCACAGCCATTGAGATCACATCCAAAGCTTTGCATGCCGTGCTTGGAGCGCTTTTTACAGAGGCAGAAGAATGCATACAGTTACTCATGTCTACATCTCTTAACAGCATTCAGGCTTAAGAGCTGGAGGAGACCGAGTCCATTCAGAACACAGTCAATTACAGTCAAAGTCATGATAGCCTTTGTTTTTGTTAATGGGAGCTCTGTGTGGCTTCACTATAGGAGAAATCCAATGCATTTACTTAAAGAGATTTGAAGCTTTCTGTTGGCAGTGCTTGAAAGGATGCCAAGTCTGTTTCAACAGCTATACAGCAGGGCATGATATCTTCACTGACAAAATTATCTTGTGTTTAAATGTATGAAATTAGTATTACTGTGTTTTATTTATTGAGAAAAAAATAATCCATAATAATATCCTGATGTTTTAGTTCAGGTCTTTTTTATTAGATTTGTAATACAAACTAAGATTACAAACATACAAATGTTACAAATGAATCTTATAACCAGACCGAGTAATTTCTTTCAGTGAAATACGGTGCAGTCTGTTTAAATTGGAGTTTAAACTTCAGGTGAGCGTTTATATGGAAGTTGTCTGTTTCGAAGTGAAGAGACCTATTTTATATTCTCTTCATCTGCAAGAACCAGCTGCGAATCTGCAATGAAACCAGAAACAAAATCCATATTAAACAGCATTTGAAGAAAGTTCATCTTACACTTAAAAGCAAATAAATATGTTAGGTGTTAAGTTAGGTGTTGTAAACATTACATCACAAAATCCAGCCACATGTTGTAATAGACATTTCACTGATGATGTAACTCCTAAACTGTGGTTTACCAATCCAAGTCATTTTTTGTACCAATCAAGTTAATGTGAGTCCTGCCCATGGGAGGGGCAACATGACATTTCCCTAGCCGATTAAAAACGGGTCACAGACCCTCCATAGACACCAAGGCGGTGGGAGGGAGAACTTAACCACACTGTGTAACCGAATCGAACCAGCAGTTACCCCTTTTCAGCCCACTGGAATAGCCATAACAATACCATTCACACCCCAGCAGAGAAGACATGGTCCTTTAAGACTAACCAAGGGTCTTTTTTATCAACTGAGGGGCTTTGTAGACTTTTAAAGGAGCGAAACAGAAAGTTTATATTTTAAACTTTTCAAAACAGGTTTTTACCTCATTTTCATTTTTTATATATATGAAGTAAAAGGTGTATATATACAGATTTAAGTGCAGAGGTCAAACTCAGAACTGCCCTGGTAGTGACCTGGGTCCTGTAGGTAGCTTGAACACATCAGTTTTGCCATTGTTGAGGTTGATTAATTGAGTCTGATAAGTGACCATGAATGAAGATTGTTATGGTGTTTAATGTTGAGGGCCTGGGTTCATAAATGCCTCTTTCAAATTTGCAGTGAAGCATATGACCCATACTTTAGTAAAAACCCATTTTTAACAAAAAAACATGCTGCCTTGACAGCGTTTGCAATCTAGCTAAACTTTTTAATGCATATATAATAAACAAACACTTGTGGAGACTTTGTCAAACACATTGGCATTTACATCTGATTAATTGTGTGTGAAAATATTAGTTAATTATTAGGAAATGCAAAAATTATGCTCAGCTAACAACACTGAGCGACAGCCTAAACTCAGATGTCTAAATAAGATCTTATTTGTCATACAGGCTTGTAATTATTCACACCATCTTAGATCACTGAACCAGTGAACAAACATAATCTGCTGTGTGACGCTTTCCAAGTGTCAAGACCCTCGGTAGCCCATGCCTTATCTCCAGTGTCTCAATTATCGGGTGTCAGTGGTGATGTATGGACCAGATTCCCAGATTTAGAAGGGGACCGGCTAGCTGTTGTAGGAGTCACTGGCCAGGCCCTTTGGACTGAGGACCAGTGACCCCCTCCATTCTGATCCACTGAAAACTACTGCATTAGTTGCTCTTTAGATGTCTCTATCCACAGCCCACACTGTAAGGACATGTGCTTAAACAAATATACAAAAAACGAATCAGTTTCACTGGTTAGACGTGATGCATAAAGCTACTAATGCACTGCATAAGTTGTTAAACAAAAAATGTGTAGTTCCAGCATTGTTACAGAGAAGAAAATCTTTGTTCATTTTAATTTGTGTTTCTTTGATATCATATTCATAGTGGCATATAATTGGTTATTAAAAACATGATTTTCCTAAGCTTAAAAAACTTTGCAATGACTGCACAGCGGACGATACAGTCGCAAAACCAATGACATACATCTACTGTCTACAGTTACTGGCCTGTTTAAATGAATACATCCTTTTAATACACATCTAAATTTGAAGGCGGGGGTTAATTGACATTAAGCTGTAATCAGTTAAAGGGAGACTTGTGCTATTTCAGTGCCAAACTGAATGTCTGTCATTTGTTCAACCAATCAAGTGACTTTAAGGCGGGGCTTTTTGTTTCACTGACCAATGGCAGAGAAAGTGCTGTCAATGTCATAACAATCATAAGATGCACTTTAAGTCATTTCTCTGTTTTGTTTCCTTCAGGTGGACATGAAGAGGGTAAATCACAAACTTAAACCTGGCAAAGGCTGAAGACTGAGGTCCGTTGTCCCATTTGTCTTTTCCTTCTTCCGCTGGCCTGCAGCACCTATACGGGGCTAAGAACAGATGGTCTCAGGAGGGGCTAAGCTCAGGAGTTCATCATTGGAAAAACAGGACTGCTGCAACATGTGAAGTCCCTCACCAGTGGAGATACACTGGTATAGCACAACCTTTGATTAGCGCCCTCTGCCATGCTTTTCTGCACTGGTCCACAAGGAGCATCTCTCTGCACGAAAAACACATCTGATAACTTTAACAAATGTAAAGAAAAGTACAAGAAGCAACAAGGCGTAAGTTACGGTTTGCCACTTTAATTGCACAAAATTACAAAATTACTTAACAAAATTACTTATTTGTATATCATTTGTGCAAAAACTAACATAAGAAATGCTTTTAATTTAGAAAGAATTGTATTTGCTGAAACGATTTTTTTAACTACAGCACAAGTACGTTTTGTCAGATTTAATTTACTTGTTAATTTACAAACTAACAAACCGCACAAAGTAAAGATTTTAAACGAGTCACTTCTGAGCTTTTTTGTTCTATTTGTGTAACAAATGACATGGGGCACAGACAGGCCTCAATGAGGTGATGTGAGTTGCGTTTGTTCGCCTATTTAAATGGGGTGCAGAGCAAAACAAAAACAAAACCAGCCCAAACTTATGCATATTCATCAGCCGTCACCAATTGAGGCCAGAGATGAGGGGCTTAATGGGGGTGCACCTGTTAAAGTCTGTTCTGGGTTAACCTCCACTGTATATGAGCTGTGTGTGTGAGTGGGACAGGCCACAGGTGCAGATTCATTAAGGGTTACAGGATTAAAGCTTCTGCCCTGTTTAGTGTTGTACATCTAGGGATCTACTGACCGCAATGCTGACTGAGGCGTTGTGAAGAGTGGCTTCCTGTCTCTGTAGGGACTGTCGCAAGAACATCTCATCTTTAATGGCGTGGAAACTTAGAAGAGAAATGATTAATATAGCCTCAGCCTATTAAAACAGAGTTTAGAGTTACAAAAGCGTTTACCTCTGTCTTAAGATCTCAAACTTCTTCTCCCAGACCTGACTGGAGGTGAACAATTGTTTTTTGAGCCTGATAACATCAAACATTAAAGGCCTTGATGAACAACACAGGCGAATATCATGTAAGATTATCTAAAATGTTAAAAACATTTACCTTTCGTTCTCCATTTTCTGCATTTCTTCTGCTTTTCTCAGTTCTTTTATTTTCTGGACTAGCTCTGTGTTCCCAACAATCTAAAACAAATGCTAATTTAGCTTTAGGTGAGCTAATGATGTTTCACACAAATGTCTTTAATAAAATAAACGCTTGGTTTACCTCAACGGTTGTGGGATCGTTTAGCTTCTGTTCCTCAAACTTCTGTTCAATGGCTGCTTTCTGACAATAACAAATGATAAAAATGAAGCTGAAAATGAATAACTGTTAATAAATAAAAAATAAAATAGATAACAAAATGTAAAAATGTATTTGCATTTTTATTTCTGTCCATCTTCGGTTATGGAATTTAGCAACACATTTTGGTTCCAGTCCACCTTTTCCAAACGAGGAAATGGATTCAGAGAACCAGCTATTTTTCAATGGAAATTTAAATGAAGGGCCATATTCTGTGTCATTATATGAATCTGTTGCTCACAAAGGGTCATTTTAACACCAAATGTCCACTTTGTGCGGCATGTCCAATCAGGGCCTGACACAGCTTTGTGGACCGTCATGTTGGCTGACTCAGAGCAGTCTGAAGGTCAGGTCACCTCAGACTTCCACTTTTCCACTCGTGTTCCCCCCAAAGGGTCATGGGAGTCCCTTTTGAAGTTTCTCTTAGTATGATGGGTGCTCAGTGTGTTGTTAGTCTAACCCAACATAACAAGGGTGTCAGTCCAACCTTTTCTTTCTTCAAAATCAAAGAAAAAAGAGAATTGAAGAAAAAAGTTTGCTTGCCAGTGTGTTCAAAGCCCCATTGTGTGTTAAAGGAGTATGTGTTTATTTGTGCCAATAATATATTGAGTTGTGTTAAGATATACAAAGTACATTAAGCACAGGTGACACTAATGAAGACTTCCTTACCAGTCTGATAAATGCTGTGCAAATGTCAGCAACTTAATAATAAAAATTTAAATATAAACTATATAAAAAATTGATTAAATGATTTAATTATCAAAGAAAGTGCTACTAATAGTTCACAGCTACAGACAGAAGTCATGTGTTGTTGCAAGATTATTTGTGAAGGTAAATAAACCTGTTTGCACACGGTATCTAAGCGCTAGTCGCTCTCTTTGCTAACTCAGGCACGTGCCAGTTAAGATGGGCTTTTAAAAAAAGATAAGAGTTCCACACATTTCCATAACAGCTAGCCACTACGGTGGCCAAGCTCATTGTAAGGGCACCTTTCATGAAGTGGACTTTAAACCGGGCCTATTGTCCATGTATATTCAGCGGGACACATTCCAGCCTGTCAGTGTGTTGTGTCAGCTGGGTGCCACATTTCTCGCTCTCCTGGGCTCTGAGCTGGAGATTCAAACTGGACGCCTCAATGTGATCACCGTGTTGACGGAGGCATCGCCATTACCCCCCAAAAAAGGTGAAGTATAATGCCTTAAAGCTTCAGGGCCTGTGCTACACAAATATATTAGTGCGCTTATCTAAAGATAAAGGTCTGATAAGCACAGGAAATTGTAATATAAACAGTATCTAGTAGTGTCTATGATGAACTATTAATTCATGCATTCATTTATTAATTATTTGTATTAATTTAACACTAATGACCTTGGTGTTAATACAGGTTGTAGTTTAACCTCAGACTCACGGTTAAAATCGATACAACTTGCGCATCTCATTCCCCTACTTTGCTTTAGGACTCTGATGTCTGGGGTGAAAACGGACCTTCATCCAGCCCAAAGTTTAAGACCTTCAGCCCATCGCTACCTGAGGCCTCAGGTGTGTCTCGTATCTCAGCTGTTCTCATACTCGTCTCATAGCTGTCTCATACTCACCTCCCTCATGTGTGAAGCCTCTATGTGTGCAATTTCTTTCTGCATTTCCTCCTTTAACTGTTTTATCTGCAAAGAAAAATTAAACTATGAGTGACGTTTCACTTGTGGGCTACACCTGTTAAATCGCAGCCGTCCGTCTAAACTGTTTTAACTTATATTTGCTCTGGCCTTTTGCACTTACAACATCTGCATGTTTGCATTTTTTTGTTTTTTATTCTTTTAATTTTTTAGTTTATAAATTTCAGCTTTAATTCAGTGTTCTAGGAATTGTTGCAAATATTTATGAAGCCGATCAGATTTTACTGCTAGACAGACAGACAGACAGACAAATAGATACTTTGTTTATCTCACAGGAAATTGAGGATATATATAGTTTCATATGTACACATCTGTCATATTGCATGTTTATGCAACTGTGTATGTGACAAACAGAAATCCTTTAATATTGGTCATTGGTTGTTCAGTTCACACCCCTCTCTGGCCCGGCCTGGCCCGTCAGCCTCTCATTACAGGTCTCCCTGCAGCCCTCTGGCTATAAAACAAATTTTCTGCTCCATTGATCAAAGTCAACCAAATAAAATGAAGAAAAAACATAGTTTCTTCAAAACGTCATTTTTTCGCTTTACATTTTTATGCATAGCTGCCGCGCTAGACCTTAACATTGAGTTTGTCAGTCAACACACAAAAGGCCGGCTCAACAAAAGGTTCAGGGCTGAAAGAGGCCAATCTAAGCCGCTACGCTAAATATGGATAATCCTTTCTCACTGTAGCTGAAACAACATTAAGGAGGTCTTTATTAGTGGTTTTAAACAGCTTTTATATAGAAAACATTTGGCCACCATCTGCTACTTCATCCTCTGTCCTGGACCTGCCAGGTTTTGTGTCCACTCAGCATTAGCTGAAGATCCAGAAAATAATTAACTAATTAAAATAATAAATAAGTAAATCAAATTATAAATCAAAGGAATGACTTGCTATGACTGAACCATTCAGTTACACAAACAAAAGTCACTTTGTCATATTTTGACTTTGTCACAATATATATTGGTTTGTCAGTCATATTGGTTGAATATAAGCACTTTGTAAGGTAACTGCTTAAAAGTCTTTAAGGTAAAAGGTAAAGTCTTTATAGCAAAAACTGTATTTTCTACAAAATGATAATAATAATTTAATAATTTTTCATAAAAATGAAATTTGTGCTTACTGAAAAAATACATGTATTTTATATAATTTCTGTCAGTGGTGAGCAATCTTATAATCTTTATTAACACGACATGCCACAAACCTACGAAATAAAAACTCTTACTAGCAACTAGCAACAAGTGGCAGCAGTAAACATCAGTATGTGATGCTGTGCTAACATGAGTGTTTGATTACAGGCTACATCATGGCAGCTTTGACAGGAGCCTTCCCGCTAGTATCCCAGTAACCCTGCCAGGCACATTTTAACCTTCTGGATTGTGTGTCGCCGGATTCAATGGCTGAGTACCACAGAGTCTTTCACACTTCTTTTACATTGTCTGCTGTGTTCATATTTTAATTTTGGCCATTGTGTGGCAAACTTGGTGCATATTGTTCCATGCAATTAACTGCAGACGCTACAAAATATAGCTTATCGCTAAAAAATGTACCAGTATATGACATCAATATGATTTGTAACTTTCTACTTTGACTATATTTCAAACTAATCACATTAAATAGTTTATAACAGTTTCAATTAAAGTGGCTGAAATCTGAACGTACGACTTGAATATGAATACAAGGCAACGATCTAACTTACAACTTATTGAAAATGCCAAACAAAGCCCTCAGACCACATGGTTTCTTACTGTAGTACAATAAAATAAATCCTGGCATGGGTCCAATTTTAACACCACGCAGCGCTTTTTCACACACACTTCATTTTTACTGCACAAAAGATAAAACACTAAATAAACAATGCCATATCAATAGGCGTCAAAAATGCTGCGCCATGTCCGTTCGCCAAATGTTTTACCAATATCAACACGCTACTGTCAGGCAGACTCAATGTGCATATCCTCAGCTGTGCTTGAACACATATCATAAACTCATTTATTGTCTCTTACACACACCAGTTGCTGCAGTGTTAAATCATGGTGAAACGCTTCATTGGCATGCTAACACACAGCTAGTGCTCGTACGGCACCAAAATTACCTGGGAAAACGTCACCACAAACCTGACATATGCTGCCATATTTATCTCAGATGGCACACAGTAACTATTTCTGGTAAAGAGAATCATTTACAAAGGGCAATTTAAATTATAACAAAATATTTTAGAATATTTAGAAAAGGAGAAAGAATTGCTGACAAAAGTTATCAAGTGTGATAATGTCAAGTGTTAACAGATATTCTTTTTAATGACTTCATTCAAAGATTTAATAGTAGCAATAATCTCACCTTTTCTCTGCCATTTTCTCTCTCGAGGTTTAACTGTGTTTTTGCTTTCTCATATTCATCTGTCAACTAAAATGAACAAAAATTAAAGCATCTGTATTTAAGATCATAATTTGTGTTGAGATATTTCTCCATTATACCTTTTGAAGGGCCTTTCTGCTCTCCTCAGCCTCTAACTTCACCAGTGCCAAATCCAAGGCTATGATGGGAGCAAAGAGAGCATTTCTTTAATACAATGGCTTGGTGCAATTTTGACTTCTGCTGTGTTTTCTGCATTATGTAGGGAAGACTGTGAAGAGCTTCAAAGGCTGATGTAAGATTCACCGCGACAGGACATCCACTCGTCTCTGTTTATCTCGGGTCAATGGACTGAAGCAGAACTCTGGCCCGAATGACCTGCTCTGGCTCAGCGTCCTGAGAAATTTCTGACCCGGTTCATAGCTGCCTGCATCCACTCACATGCACTGACCAAACACCACACGCTAAGTTCAAGGGCCAAGTGTGTGCTAGTGCCCAAGTGCTTTTATGTAGCTCTTAAATTTAGTCACAGCCAATAGGAAACGTTTCAGCAGATGGTTCTTTGCGTTTTGAATGGAGATGTTTAAAATGGGTTTATGTTCTGTGATAATGGCTAATGCATTGCATTATGTTTATTCAGCAGCATATCAAAAATAGATGTGTCCGTGTGTAATCAAAAAAACCCCACGGAAAATATTCAGACGGTTAAGCTAAATTACATAAGCGACGTACGAACATCAAACACTGTGAGAGATAACGGACTGACCCTTGAGGATACACCTGTCTGATGTTTGCTTTCCCCTCACAGACTCCCACAGAGTGTGAGATGATAGCCACAAGTGTCCTTAAACATTGCCCTCTAAATGCTAACTACCTCACACAAACGAGCCAGATAAGACAACCAACCTATATATCCAACCCCAACACTGGAAGGAAATGTTTGTTTATTATTAAAAATTAAAAAAGAAACCAAGCAATTTTTTTTGTGTGTGAGGTTTTAAAAAAAAGACTTTACCCAGCGCCTGTTCTTTGGCTTCGAGGGTTTGTTGAATTTCTTCAAGTTGGACGTGCAGCGAGTCGATATTATCATTCAGCTTTTCATTCTCTGACTTGAGTCTGGCTTTCTCCGGGTCCTCTGCTCCCTCCGAGCCCATCTGAAAAATGACACAAGCTCTTTTTAACTTTCCCTTTACAACGCCAAACAAAAGCCACGTCGCTCAAGCTGCGTGGCAAATATGAGTGCCATTCACGCACAAAGCAATCGTACAACTTTTTGCCTCCTGCCATTTCACCCTGAATAACAAAAAGAGAGAAACAAAAAAATGCAGACGCACTTCTTTTATCCCTTCCTCTTTTCTTCTTGCCCGGAAGAAAGATGGCAGTACATTACATACAAAGTTCATTGGACATTTTTATTGACAGGAATAATGAATATCATACTGTCATTCAGGTCAATTTAGGAGGGCCACTGGGGCCCATCCAATCACAGACTGGGCTCAGCTTTCTAACAAGCTCAGCAGAGCCTGGCTGGGAGGTGTTGGAGTGTGTGTGGGAGTGACTGTGAGCAGCCCCAGGGGGTCCGTGGAGAGCACAGTTTCT
>JBAJNP010010883.1:0-15682 GCA_036877545.1 Yasuhikotakia modesta
GATTAATCTTATTATTCTGACAAGCTGCATTAGAAAAGCAGAATTAGGGGCCCAATAGGTGGACATGATGGAAAGTCCCGCTTAACAAAAAAACAGGGCAAATCAGAGACTGTGAGTTAACAATAAAAATAGTGTGAAATAAACATTGTCATGTCAGCAAATGTTCCATTTTTATGCATTTTATGCAGTTAGTTGAATTTTCAAAACTGAAGGTTGACAGAATTGTCAGATTACACTGATGCAGTTTTGTTGTTAATTTTGATGCGTGTGATCCAGTGCTTTGGATTAGTATATAAACAGCAACTGATCTGTGGTGCAGTCCATTAGATTTACACTGATGTTGATGATGTATGACTCTGGACAGAAATGTAGGCATGACATAGAAAACAATAGACTGAGGAGCTAAAGACATCTGCCATGCCAAACACACTGCTGTCCCACCATATTAGGGTAGCAGTAAAACACACTAAATATGCACAAAGTTTACCTAGTCTACCTATCTTCCCATATTATAAACTATGTTATAATTTTATTTCTAACTTTAAAAGGAATCTTAAAAAAGTTCTTAGAAAAGTTAAAGCATTTCAGAATAAAATATATTTAGAAACAATACAATGTAAAAATCAGGTTACTGTTACAAAAAAATCAGTTATTGGTTACAAAAATTAAAATAGTCAGAAGGAAAGGTCAATGCAAATACTGTAAATACACTAATTATTCCATATAACTGCTGTAAGTCTCATTTTATTACTCTTTTATTACTGAAATCTCACACCGTAACATCTGACCTGTTTAACTTTTGTAACTATAAGGCTAATTGTTACAAATTATTAGCACTATTTTACAAATCATGTAAGTCTTGTCAAAATTTTGTCAAAGAAAGGTTTTGTCAGATAACACAATTCTAGAGAAACTGCTGACACACACGTCTCTGAACACATTGGAATGTTTTGTGTCCTTAAGCATTTGTTCCAGCTCTTTGTAGAAGCCCCTTGCTTCTTTTTTTTTGCTACACTTGTGTTTAAACAAGAGGTCCAATATATTTAATGTTAACATTAAACACTTGTGTGTTTAATGTTGTCAATGTTAACATTGACATGTTTTAGTAGGTTTAATTTTATTTTTACTTGTTATTCAATGACTTAGTAAAGGAGCAGTTCATGAAAACAATGACAAGACTTGACCAGTTCAGGCACAGATAGATTATGGAAGGCCTTGTTATCTGAACTCTTAATTCTTACATGTTAAGTCTTACCCCTGCTGTATTTGCACTACAGTAACAGAGTTTTAAGTTCAGCTAGGTTGTCATTTTTAGTTTTATATTTAACTTTTTTACTTATTTACTTGTTTACATCTGCATTCTTTATATTTGAGGGTCACACCAATGCATTACATTTTACCTGTTGTATTATAGGCTATATGCATTACAGTAACAATGAACTTTTAGATGCAATGTATTTTTGCTCATAGATAACATTTGTATGGTTTCATAATTCATTTGAGATACATTTTCCATGCTAACTGCGAGTGCAGTTAGGCATTTAGCATTTAACACAAACTTTAACATCTACTTCCAATACAACACTGTAAACATAACAGCTGCTATGTGCTATAGTTCACTGGAACATGCATTGCGTCTCATTCTCTACACATACACAATGACAGACAGCTGGCATAACCTCACTAACTGCTCTGCCCTTGTGACATTGACATTTAATCTAATGGTAACATCTCTAAAATCTATGTATTAATATCTACAACGTACCAGTGGGATTGTCATCCATTTTAGCATTATACTTAAGGGTCAATGGGGTTTTAATGGCCAGTAGTTATATTTATACAGTTCCCACCCCAGTTTACAAAGAATGTTTGGAAACAAAGTGCACATGAATGGAATGTTGGTAACATTTCTGATGTTAATTTGGCTAGAAGACATGTTTGTAGGCCAACAGTGATTATCTAAAAATGGCAATATATAAACCCATTAGTCTGCAAATTTTTCCTTTTCTAAAAGCTTTATAGATTATTGTTGCTGTTTTATAAACACATTCCCAGAGCAACATCTCTCAAGAATTGCACACAAGACTAAAGCTCATTTTCTTAAGCGGATGAGCACTTTTGACTGAAGTGTTACAATGTAGTGTAAACACTAGCTCTCATTACCCACTAGAAATATGATTATCCCTCTCATGTTACACAAAACAATTCCAGATCTCACTCCAAGCACATGACTATCTCACCCTGACCATCTGTCATTCTCTAAAGTCAGCAATTTATCAGCACTGTCCTCCATCCTTCCTTTTTGCTCCATAACTACTGATTTCTAAAGAGCAGTGCTTTATTTAATAACGCAATGTTATGTCTGAGGATGGATTGTTTCCGTCTGCACGTTGTAGAGCTGGTACATATGTCCTTCATAAAAAACACCAAGGGCTGATACTGTGGCCTAGCAGTTTATTCACATTAAGCCATTGCGCTCATACAAGTTTAAATTAATTTCAAATCAACAGGCCCAAAACATTATAAAACCCAAGGAAGACAGTGGAACAGTGTTTAAACAGTGCCATACCTCCATCCATGCATACGAAAGCCAGGACATTGTTCTCCACAGCGCATACATGGCTGACCTCTGTCTGGATCTTCAGCCTCCATCTGAGGGGGGAAAGCAGAAACACTTTAAATATCATTTAAACAGTAATTATTTCTGAGATGAGTAGTATGCATATTCACATACGAGCAGTTAACATGTCCATATATTCCCAAAATGTATATGAATTATGTTGATAGAATATCTACAGTAGGTAGTATAAATGGTCACCATTTCTTTAGATGGGAAAAAGAAAAGGTACAAATACTCCACATAATGTGCTCGCAAAAACTGCATGAAGAAAAATTCTTAAAAAAGTAAAGTATTTAGTTATCATAAGGAAAGTAACTTTGCTAAACAAGCTAAATAGAAGTGTAGTGGTATCTGCTATACGACTCTGCACAAGGCCTAGTTCTGCCCCAAGGTCTTTTACTTGTTTGTGTGAACAAATAAAGCTATAAAACTTAGAACTTGTTCTTCTAAACCTACAGGTGACATGCTGAGGGTTTTTGAAATCTTTGACATGCCTGTCTATAGAAAGACAGCAGTCATACATTTAAAACACACTTTGCTCTCCCACATGTGAAAGTGTAGAAATTACTTTGAGAACTAATCAGATGACAGAACACTGATCATAAGGGTTAGCATGCTGGTCGCCGTTCACCCTTCAGAAAGCCTACATAGAGATAGAAAGTTGTTTTGTATGTATTGGCTTGAGGATTTGATTGAGACAACAGTATTAGAATGTTTTCCCGCGTAACGTTATGCTACACTCACAAAACACAATATATTTTTGGACATGGAAATACAAAAGAGATCTATATATCATGTTGTGCAACATGAACTATGGCTATGGTAATTATTTACCAGTAGATTTTGAAAGACTCATCCTTAGTTTCTGAAATACTTGTATAGACTTGTAAAAAAAAGTCTTGTCTTGAGAATAAGATTTCAACTCAAATCATTTATTCATATACAAATGAAACCTTAAATCTAAATAATAAAACAACACCAGTGCTCAAGGTCAATGCAAAGAAATGTCTAATCAAGCAAGCATTTACGCAAACAGTATGTACAAAATAAGCATATGAATTTGTTGTGAATTAACATGTTATAACTTGAAACACAAAAAAGCATAATGTGCTCCTCACATTGTGATAGTACGTCTGTATAAAGCCCAGTCTGGATGAGACTGCGACCGGACAGCGGCCTCTCGTTGCCAGGATAGAGAGAACTATGGAAACACGTGTGCTTAAACAAACACTGCCTGTAAGATCAGTGAACACTTCCCTGAACTGAGACAGAGTGCTGCTTTTAACTCACCAGTGTGTAAGAGTGAGAGACAGGAAGATGCTTTGATGTTTTTAACTTTGTTGAATAGTTAATTACATTGGCTTGTTTTTAAATGATGGATCTCACAACTTATCTCCTGGGTCGTCTTGTGCAGGCGTGCCGTCATTGATAGTCCAATGAGTGCAAGAAAAACTTAAGTGGCACATCCATAAATTTAACTCCTGGCATCAAATTCTTGTGGTTATGCACATGAAAACCTGTCCTGCTGTAAATAAAGTAGTGCAATGAAGGCCTTTTGTTAGTAAATAAAGTAACAAAAACCCTAAAAGGCCCATTTACAAATGGGTCAAGAATGCCAAGAATAAGAAATATAAAGTTATAAAAATCATTTAAGAGAGGAGTAAAGTTGACAAAAATAACAACACTGGGGAAAAATACTGTTAAGTTCACTTTCAGCACAATTCCAGCTAATGAATGGTGAAACACTGACAGCCTATCAGAATCCATTTAACTTTAAACGGCTTATTTCTGAACTGCCAAAGCTTAGAATAAACAATGTTATCAACCGCTGGTATGGACACAATATAGATATTACAGTTACTGTTCTTGTTGTTAATCGACCTTGACACTTCCATAGAAAAAATTATGATAGCAACAAAAATAAAGTACTGAATAATAGCAACAAAATCAGGGAAAATATCTAAAGTACTGTAGGAAATTTCAGCAATGCAAGTAACGAAAACGACAATTATAGCACCATTTAAAGAAATACTTATTACAGCGATATGATAATGATTTCTTGCAAAACCCCATGAGTAGAGTCAGCTGAAAAATTATTGCACCAGAGGATTACTGTGATTTGTTCCCATACAAAAAGATAATAAAGCTTACATTTAAGTACAGTGTCGATACTGTACTGTAACCTGAAGGTCTATATAGAAAGTGTTGTGACAGAATAATCTTTGACTCCAGTCCCTCACTGTGAGACAGGATGACCTTGTGTGTTTTCCTGTCCACACCCTCAAAGGAAATTTCCTCTTGATTGTTACCATAACAACAGTTACAAGAGATCAAAAGCTCAAACAAAAATGTAAACATTTTATGAGACCCACAATCATTGTTTCCTTATGCTCAGTGTGCTAGAATACTGAAGAGAATATCCGGAGCAAAAGGTTATTTAGGACCATTAGGGAAAAAAAGGTACAACATAAATGCTGCTGTCATCGCAAAAACAGAAATCGTCTCGTATGTTCTGCATGCATTGAGTGATCTGCATGAAATATATTTTGTAATGTGAGCTAATCATAATGTTGCGGCTATTGTGAGTCACAGTAACAGCGCCACCAACTTGAATTATGTCACTTACAAAAGCCTAAAACTTTAAATTGTCTTTTTTGGAATTAAATACATGTGACAATTATGCATTATTTTCTGAAACACTGCAGGAGGCGATGGCTCTGTGATAAGCCTGTCATTGCTGTCTGCATGCTGTCTATGTTTTTGGTTGTGTTTACTCTTTACCTACTGGCATTGACATACTGGAACATTTCCTCAATGTAATGTAATCTTGTTTATATTTTCCAAACATTCTGTATGCTAATTTTTGTATAATTCCAGAAGGAAAATCTTTTGCATAATTTGAATCATGAACTGTGCATACACTACAAACACTGCATAAACACACAATAATACACAGTTTGAACAAAAGCAGTACATTAAGGTATTTCTAAATGCATTTAATGTAACACTGGTATAGCAATAATACAAACGCATCTATTATTAACCATAATAGACCCAATGGCGTAACCTGCACAGGTAACTATGACGTAAGCACAAATAAGTGGCTCACAACTTCAATGTATTTATTAAAGTAATCGGGAAAACGTTCTATTAATGATTAATGATAAACAACAAATGATAAACATACATTCCTCGCCACCAAACCACTGTTCATACAAATAAACAAAAAAAGTCAGAGTGTATCTGCTATTTATTTAATGCTTTATATCTGGGACACCAAACAGTCTCACAGGTAAAACAAGTCAAGCAGATGTAGCTTTCGGTCATCAACGTCGCGCGACACGATAAAAATGACTCAAGTAATCTTGCACATAAGAAGTTACAGACGTCTTAGGTTTCTTTAAAACGGGAAGCCACGACGCACCAACAACTTACCGAGCGATTGGAGCGTCGCTTTTTAGATACCCCAGCGAACATATCGGTAGCTTTAATGTCTCGCGGCAGGACTCACGCGAGTTCTTTCATGATCCAGCCAATGTTTCGGGGTTTCTTCAGCCCTAACGTAACGTCTTTTCTTCGGCCTGTAGTTCTCCGGGCTGAGAACAACTCCAACAAAAGTTGTCCCAGAGTAAGAAGAGCGGGACGGGCTACACCTACAGGACGAATATCTGAACTGTAATGTATTAAAGGACCACCCCCTGTGCTTCATTGCCTCACCGCCTGCTTCTGCTTCCATCATTTCTGTGTGTGGAACGAAACCCTCTCGACGTTTCCTCGAGCACCAGTGGCTGTGAAAATATTGTTTATTTACTGTACAAACAGGACCCAAGCACTGAAGGTCCAAAGGACCATATTGTTTTCCTTAGGATTATTATTTATTTCATCAAGCTTATGCCAAGACATTGAAGATGCCAAATTGCGACGGGATTTTTGATATGACGAAGCAAAAAGGGGAAAATCAGAAACAGTGTCCCATATCTGCTGCGTGAACTGAGTGGGTCTTTTGCTTGAGTTTTTTATTTGAGCTGTATGTTTGGTCCTGAGACCTGCTGACACACATTTACATTTATGCATTTAGCATTTATACTTTTACCCAAAGCGACTTCAGTAGATCAGCTGGAAAAAGCAGCAGTCTTACAAACGTGGTGCCAGTTTCCCTAGACTAGCATAGGGCAATTAACAAGTGCAATTGTTCCCCATTTTTATCATTAAAGACGGGAAGAAGGATAGAAGGTGTTAGTAGTATAGATGTGGCTATTATGAGTCCCCCACCTGGCAGAATAAAACACAGCGCTTAGCAGTTTTTAAATAGTATTTTACCATTTAAGTCGCTTAATAATTGGTCAGAAAACAGAAGATATGTTGAACATACTAAATTATAAACGATATTTCAAACAGTGTGGCCATGGTAAGGCAATAAATGAAACAGGAAGTATCTCATATCTTCGGACTGATTTACATCAAATTTGGAAACATGTTTGGTATTGTGGTCTAATCACAATGATGTAGCAGGAAGTGTGTCACTTACAAAATACCTAGAACAGATAAAATAGCCCCCATTATTTTTGGAACAGCTATGCATTGTTTTCTGAGAAGCACTAGGTGGCGATGGCACCACAGTGCTTGGGCCTTCATTGCAGCTTCTTGCAGCTATTTTATTCTTTCTTTCCTTATTAATGGCTAAATTAAATTAATTAATTAAATTAATTTTTTTAAATTAACTTTTTTGAACAAAACTGGTACTCATCCTGCCCTGTTGATCATAGACACATAAATAAGGGGTGAAATGGAACAGCTTGGTCCTGAACATTGTGCTGAAATTTGTGGCATCAGGGGCCTTAACACCAGAATGTTGTAGAGACATGGGGGTGGGCGCTTATTGCCTGGTTTAGCAAGCAGCAACAAATGGTTACATTAAAACTTAATAGCCACATTCTAGCAACCACTTGCAAAACCCTAGCAACCACCCCACAGACTTTCACTGAAAAAAATTGTATTGGGATGAATTTTGTGATGTCATAGCGCTGTATCAGAATGTCATAGAGGTTCGCTACTTTTAATGATGCTGCCATGACAAATATTCATTCATTTTTACCTAATATTATGTAATGACAATTTTCCTTTTACATTTTTATCTTCCACTGACAAGTCTTACTTGGTAACAGTCAATAAATCTAACTCACTTGCTTACCAACTACTGAAACAGGTCACAGGAGGAAGAGACAAATAAGGAAAATAAATAAATTTCACCAGATAATGTTAATGAGTTTTAATTATTTTCCTTGATTACAAATTAACTCCAACTGTGTATTTTTTAGTCAACTCCCTCTTGTGTATTTATATTCCCTGGTTTTGTTCAGTTCTTAGTCAGTCCTTGTTTGATTGTGTTTTTCTGCTGATAATGTTTCTTGTTTTCTTTCTTGTTTTCTCTTTAAAAACAAAAAAAAGTTTTGTTTTCAAAGTTTTTTTATATATAATTATCCTGTTTCATTGGATTACTCCCATGTAAAAATCTTCCTTAGCGCATAAACTGGCAATATTAATATATTAACAAAGAATGTATGCTGCTGTATGTGTGAAAAATTGCCAGTCCTTTCTTAGTCTTAATGATGTAAAATTCCTGTAATCCTGTTTCTTGTGTTGTTTTATGCTGCAAGTGCATTTTATAGTAAAGTTGTTTCTTGCAGGTTGTAATGGTTTCAGCAGATTGGGTAGAGGCTGGGAACTTATTCAGCCAGGTCTGTACAGGTCTATGCTATAATTGAGTTGCTTTTGAGAGCTTTCTTTCAGACCGTCCTATTGGCAGATACAAAACAGGCAACACAAGGGAGAAATCATAACAAAAGTGCTGGAGCATCTTGGCAGAAACCAGCAGAAATCCTATTTCAGAATCACCAAAATACTTTAATAATGTTGCAAGATGAGATTTAATTAATGTCCTATCAGTTATACCAAATGAATGGACAATTGTTAAGTCATTCTAATTGCAACGATAGGCCAGCAGAGGGAGCCCAAGTCCCTTGACTCTCTGTTTGCTCCCTCTGCTTCCTCTTGGGTGCTTCCTATCTGATGACTTCCTGTTTGCTAGCTATAAAAGCTTAGCCTAGCAAACAGGAAGTCACAAAGTGTTGGTTTGCCCTCTTCATTTTTTCCCTGTGTTTTTCCCTTGTGGTTCCTGGTTTGCTCTTGGTGTTTTGGACTTTGGACTGTGTTTTGGATTCTGATCTTCTGCTGCCTGCCCCTGACCCTCGCTGTTTTTGGATTACTGTTTTGGAATGCCCCTTTTTGATTACTTGTCTGCTGTGAATTATGCCTCGCATAAATAAAGTTAATAAAAACCTGCATTTGGGTCCGCCTTCCGTTTCTCAGCAAGCCCACATCGTGACACTCAGCAATCCCACATCGTGACACTAAGAGAATTTAGGACACTTACCTTAGAATACGACAATTTAGAGTTGTTGTTCATTTGTACAAAGTCTAAGAATGTAAGTTAAATTAAACAGAAAAATGTAATACCTGTTTATAATTTCAGAAAGAAACACTCAGGAAGATTTAGGATAAATGGTGAAATGAAAAATATTCTTTTTTGTAAGTGTAATATATAATAAGTTTCTATATTCTAAATTATATATTCTAAAGTACAGCAAAATTGTAAATATTATTTTATAATTACCCTGCTGTAGTCTCTGCATTTTGCATATGCATTATTATTCCTACATAAAAGATATAATAAAGATAAGGAACATTCTTGGCCTGTCAGAAATGTGTAAAATAGCACATAATTGGTAATAAATTTTATAGCATATTCTTTAAGTTCTGACATAAATGTTTTTGGACAAAGTAGACAAAATGATCCTATATAAAACTTTAAATTTAATCTTCAAACCTAAATTTTGTATAACCTCTGAGTTCTCCAGACTCATAACATCAACTATGATATGCTGGATGTTGTTCTCCTCATAAGTCATCTGACTTCATAAAGGTGAGGAGCTCATAAAAGACAATCACACTGCATGTCACCACCACTCCATCCACTAACATTACTTTATTTCCATTATGTGACATAAAGTGGGAGAAAAAAACACTTTGGACTTGGTCATGTGAGAAACAGAGACAGCTTAAAACATCTATTTCACTAACAAAACAAAATTAAACAAATAGCCAATACACATGGAAAGTATTTTCAGGAAGAAACATATAGACCAATCACATATACAGCCAATCTGTGAGGAACAGCTCTGTTGTTTCACTGCACTAGAAAAACAATATCATATAACTTTTCTATTATTAGCACAAATTTGGTTGTATTAATTTATTAAAATTAAACATGTTTTTACACATTATTTAATTAACACATAAAAGGGGATAATCTGCATTATTTGGGCACATGCAGAGTGGGGTCAAAGATGTCAATACGTTTTTGGGAGTGGCTTTTCGTCACTTGTTTTTGATATTTTCTCGTTTTACTTAATTTCTCTTCCTACCAATGACTATCAGTTGTTCCCAATTGTATTTTAGATGACTTAGCAGTGATATATAAATAACTATTGTATACTACCCATCACCTAGGTTCACACATTACACATCTATTAAAGTGATTTTCAACTTTTTATGTGGGTAAAATGATAAAGATGAAGTAGTGGTAAACAAAAGAAGCACCACTACAATATTTAAAAATAAAATCACAACAGACAAAAAACATTAGGTTTAATTCACAACATGTATCTATTTAAATATAATTCATATTTACACCACACAGGCAAACACATTCAGTTAATATTAGTACAATTCATTCAAACTGTTCTTCTTACATAATATATACTGTATATTGTAGTTTTCATTATTTTTTGGTAGCATGTTCAAGTTTTTCTTCATCAAAACAGGATCAAGGTAATAGACGGCACATTAAATTAGGGTCACACTTCCTCCTGGGTCCAAGACATTTTCCCTTTGGTTACTTATGATGTTTCTAATAACCCTGCTTAAATGTGCCCTCCCCCCTTCCCACTTAAAACCAACGACTCAAACACAGAGACCGAACAGTTTCCAAACTGGCTGATCACATGGCTCCTCTTGGTGTGATCTGTAAGGAATGCAGTTTATGCAGGTTTTTTTGAATGTTAAAACATATTTTTATGCAAATGTATTCACATATTGATACTATGGTATTCTTTCTCTCAGCACATTATTTTCTTTTTTTTATTCTTTTAAATAACAATATAAAGAATCAAAATGTAAAAATGTAAATGTGAAAGCACTAACATTTTAATTTTGTTGTATTGTGCTTATAATATGACACTACCATCACACTTGTACAGTACTCAGTGTAACATACAGCATATACCCCTCAGGGTAGCTCCATCAGGGACTGACCCAATGTTGATCATAAAAAGGACATGAATTGAAAATGTACATTCTATAAACTGTATTAAGGCAGCTATGTGGTATATATGTTTAAAGTTGTTAAATACAACAAAATCCTACTTGTTGCATTCACTCACCAGCATGTTTTGGCCCATATGGATGGGCTCACATCTCATTGGAGAAAGAGGTGGGCTCCCCCTGACCATACACTCCTTGGTTGTAGCCCCCGCCTTCATATCCACCTCCCTGCTGGCCGTAGTCTGGCTGGTACCCACCCTGAGAGCCAGCATAGGGGTCCTGTCCATAGCCTTCCTGTCCATAGCCTTCAAAATACATAAAAAGGGTTTTGTCATCAAATTTATGTGCACGTACACATGTTACACGTACAACACCTTATAGGCATAGTCCCATTTTGCTATTAGTGTTAGCAGTGAATGTGAACACATTCACATGACCAGCACAAGCTAGAATGAAGGCTAGATGCTAAAAGCTTTCACTTCACAGAGCAAAATTAATCAATGACTATATAGGAAGGCTTAAATTTAACTTAAAATGTAACTTAAATTTAATGAGGACTGTCTGTGCCCACCTTGGCCAAAAGAGTCAGGAGCGGGCTGCTTCTCTCCAGATGGCATGTAAGTGCCAGCAAAAGCTGCAAGCCAGCCTGTTTCCTTGAAGACAAACCACAAGTTCCCTGCCCACAAGATCACATTACAGAACCCAAATGCCTGCACGAATCAGAGAAATGAGACAGTTACCCACATATATGCATTCAAGTGATCATTTCTGTGTATACAATGATGAAAATACGGTCTGTTTCATCAGACTAAAACAAACTGTGTCCTAAAAATACTAATATGTTGGATGCTAAATACTAAAATATATGTAATATATAACAGTATTTATAGTAGAAAATGCATAAATGTAAAATGTATACCACAGATGTATTGAGGCCTGACACCACAGGTTCATGGATTTCTTTACAGCGGTTTTCCTCACGGTCACATGCAGGAATGAGATTGATGACTTCATCAGGATCTGTGGCCATCTTCACATCTGAGAGACCTTTGGCCCAGGCTGCTGAACTTACCAACCACATAAAGGTGAAAACAGCAGTCACCACAAAGTCCTACAACAAAAAACATCAGATTCAGAACATTCAGAATATTTATTTATTATAAGATTAAATTACAATTTCATTGTAACAGACAATTATTTTATTAAAATAATGCATAATATATTTATCATTTGCTAGCTATTACTGATATTAGAAATTTTCTAAAAAAATTATTAAAGATATTATAATCAGAATTTTTTTTCTTGGTCTTTTGACATAACAGGTCCTTGTAATGCACAAACATACTGTGACCTCTACATTTAATTCATCTAGTAAATACACACACTCAGAACAGTAAACAACTATTGTTGCAGTGGCTAGGGAGCAACTGGGGAAAAGTCATTTCCTGCTGGCATTGGAAATCTTACCTATGTCCTTTGGGTTACAAGTTCAACCCTCTAACCATTAGGCCACAGCTGCCTATATATAGTCTCATAGAAGAGATATTGCAAGAAGACTCACTATCTGAGCGCCTTTGTTTCCCTCACGGTATTTTTCCAGAAGGAATATATACACGGAAATGGCTGCCATTGAGTAAAGGAAGGAGAAGACACCAATGGTGACAAAGAACTCAGCAGAGGAAGAGTTGTCTCCCACCAGGAAGAAACGTTCGGACCCTGGGCCTTTACATGTAGGAGCATCAAACCACACCTGATGCAATCTGTGGAGAAGGAGAATTTGTTATCTGTGTGTTTGCCGTTTGTGATGCGATTGTGTTTGTTCAAGTTTCTTTCTTTGCTGATTCATATGTTTGATTTATATAATTCATAGTAAGTAATCTACTTTTTTGGGACAAAGTGTCTATTTTAAGGATCATTAATGGTTCACCAAAGAATGTTCTCCTAATTATGAACCATATTTACTGCAGTTCTCATGGAGAGTTGGCTATGTTGTTTTGGAAATTAAAAACATCACATTAAAAATAGTTTAATCAGATCATTGTACTGGTTCTAAGAATCTGTCAACAGATTTACCCCCTCTCCTTTAATCTTTAGGTAAAAAAACTGAAAGATTTTCCTGTTCTATCAGGAGAAAAGACTTGATGGTGGCCCTTTCTGGTCCAAACAGATTTGATTCCTGGAGCTGATGCTCCTTTTAACACCCCCTTCTTGGCAGATTTCCTTGAGGAAGAACTTCTTTTTTAGTGGCTGGGCATGATATGGCACCTGCGACCAGACTTTGGGAACCTCCATGTCTGGCCTCTGAATGGGACAAGACTTAGGTGATTTGCTACTGGTGTTTACCAACATCACTCAGGCTAAATCCTTCTTCACCAGGCAGCATTGCGAATTTAAATGCCGTTGTTTCATGGACTGGTGTTTCTCCTCTCCCTTCACCCTGAAGGTGTACAAGGCTGGTATTGCAACGTCATGTTACACTGGAGAGGAAATCCTTAAGGAGGCATAATTAGATACCTCACTGATAGGAAATGCCAAATAACCTCTTGAGATCTCTCCTTGCCCCTTATGAGTCCCTAAATTCAGTTTTGAAGGTCAGCAGAAGGGGAAGGCTATCTCCAAAGAGAATATATGGTACTGGATCGTGGATGCCTCTAAGGGGCCATTCTTTTGGTAATGCCATATGAGCATTACCAAAGAGCATTGATATCTCTTCACAGTGTCTTCCATTACCTGTC
Source organism: Yasuhikotakia modesta (assembly GCA_036877545.1). Classification (NCBI taxonomy): domain Eukaryota; kingdom Metazoa; phylum Chordata; class Actinopteri; order Cypriniformes; family Botiidae; genus Yasuhikotakia; species Yasuhikotakia modesta. The sequence goes on from JBAJNP010010883.1 coordinate 13,738, forward strand.
ATGGTCTATAACCTGAGTTGGTTCCTCCTGTATGCATACTCTGATGTGGTAATTTCCTTCCATCTATCTTGTCATTTAACAGTTCCTTAAGGAAGCTGAGGTCTCGACAATGTCTTCTCCTCTCAAGAAATAAATTATGCCAACACACCTTTAGGAAGTCAAGTCATGTCTCTTTGACAGGAAGAGATGCCTTATCAGTGTGTTGGAAGGGTATATAAAAAACCATGCTAATCTTGCCACCTGAGTCTGTAACATGGTTCAACAGTTGTAGTGCTTAGTATAGGAAAATGCCTTGGTGTCAGCTGTAACAAGTTGACAACCTGGACGAGTTGAACTTTTGGATTTAGACCGCTAAAACAGAAGTTCATGCATCTTTTTATTCTAAAGAAGCATGCAAAGTTTGTCATATTGACGGTTCTATGACAGTTACAAACATTTCTAATGATACATCTAATGATAAAGTTATTTAGCAGCCATTTACATGTAGACACATGCTAAATAATTCTTAATAATCTTTAGACACATGCAAAGGTAAAGGTAGCTTATTTGACATCAACATAGAGGTTTTTTAACTATGGACTGAGCAGTTCTGTATGATGGTCTTCGGGAGGTTGAGTTGGTGGCAGAGGTTTTCAGAAATGAAGGGGGTGGATAGGACATGGCTGGAGAGCATGTCTAAAAGCTCCACAATACAGAGACCCTCAGTCAGCCTCCTCTGCCACTCAGTGAGTGGAAGGTGGGTATTGCCAAGTTGCATTGGTTTTGAAGCACTTTCCTGCTCTGGCTGGTGGGGATTGCAGCTGAGGAGTTCCTCGTTGCATTGTTGAACTCTGTTGGAATAGCTGTTTGTATGAAACTTACTAGTCCCATAGAGTCATTGTGGGTTGCAGCCTATGTGGGGGTTCAGCTCTTGATGGAAGGTTGTCAGAGGAGCGCATTTGTTCCACCCACTTGAAGCCTCTAAAGTACGGTACTTCAGAGCATAATCTTGAATGGACATATTATTCTGTTTAAGACAATAAAACTGGAGGGATGTCTGAAAACTTTCCCAAAGTGATGAGGAAAACCATCTAGCGACTGCATAGAGGGTCCATTTTGAGCCCTGAGGATCTCTGCCACCTGAAGACATATAAGAGATGATAAAGGCGACAGTCTTTCTCTACTGTATACACGGGGCTGCATTTTGAATACCAGAGAGCATTGGAGAAGGAAGCCATTATAATCCCCAACCGAGTTAGAGAAGGGAGCTGGATGAGGCATGGGACTGGGAACGACCAGTGAAGAGAATGTGGGGTGAAGGTACAGTACAGGCCAAAAGTTTGGACACACCTTCACATTCAATGTGTTTTCTTTATTTTCACAACTATTTACATTGCAGATTCACACAGAAGACATCAAAGATGTGAATGAACACATATGGAATTATGTACTTAACAAAAAAGTGTAAAATAATTGAAAACATGTCTTTTGCTCTGATTACTGCTTTGCACACTCTTGGCATTCTGTTGATGAGCTTCAAGAGGTAGTCACCTGAAATTATTTTCCAAAAGTCTTGAAGAAGTTCCCAGAGATGCTTAGCACTTATTGGACCTTTTGCTTTCACTCTGCGGTCCAGCTCACCCCAAACCATCTCGATTGGGTTCAGGTCTGGTGACTGTGGAGGCCAGGTCATCTGGCGCAGCACTCCATCGCTCTCCTTCTTGGTCAAATAGCCCTTACACAGCCTGGAAGTGTGTTTAGGGTCATTGTCTTGTTGAAAAATAAATAATGGTCCAACTAAACGTAAACTGGATGGAATGACATGTCATTGCAGGATGCTGTGGTAGCCATGCTGGTTCATGGTGCCTTCAAATTTGAATAAATCCCCAACAGTGTCACCAGCAAAGCACCCCCACACCATCACACCTCCTTGTCCATGCTTCACAGTGGGAACCAGGCACGTAGA
>JBAJNP010010884.1:4870-15682 GCA_036877545.1 Yasuhikotakia modesta
TTATATTCTAGTTTCTTCAAAGTAGCTACCCTTTGCTCTGATTACTGCTTTGCACACTCTTGGCATTCTGTTGATGAGCTTCAAGAGGTAGTCACCTGAAATTTTTTTCCAACAGTCTTGAACGAGTTCCCAGAGATGCTTAGCACTTGTTGGCCCTTTTGCTTTCACTCTGCGGTCCAGCTCACCCCAAACCATCTCGATTGGGTTCAGGTCTGGTGACTGTGGAGGCCAGGTCATCTGGTGCAGCAATCCATCACTCTCCTTCTCGGTCAAATAGCCCTTACACAGCCTGGAAGTGTGTTTGGGGTCATGGTCTTGTTGAAAAAGAAATGATGGGCCAACAAAATGTAAACCGGATGGAATGGCATGTAAACCTCAAAGAAATTTTTTTCATCATAACATTCATAAACATATCACATAACCAACAATACTGTAAGAGGGCTGATATATGACTTTGCCCTGCTGTAAAGAGTCAGCATGGGTTATGGTTTGAATGTTGAGTGCCAGATTGCAGGGCTGTTCTCAGAACACTGTGGGTCTCTCAAACTGATTCTGACACCTCTGCTGTTAGCCCATCAGCGCTGCTAATGCTAACACAAGTGTTCACAGGCACTGTATGTATCAGCACAGCACACGTCCCTTCATAAATTCCTGCCCAATCAGGAATAATTATGGCTACTAATGCTGGCAATGTGTGAGAATGTCATAAGGGATTTTTTGCTGTTCACATCCTCTTCACCATCCTCTGTGTGGGATGATGACATTGACACCATTCATGAACACCCACCCAAATGGCTCTCCCACTGGCAAAGACCGAGCTAGAAATTTTGTTTCCCAGTGTAAAATAAATGTGGACAAATAAAAATGGACTAACTAGCAAGCTTTGACACCCTCAGCTTGACCGCCATCACATGTAACTGTTATAAGCTTTCAAAAATGATAATGATATTTTTAAGCAAACTTATGTTAATGTTTGTGGTATTAGTTTTTTAATTGTTGAATATCGATTTAGCAAATGTGGTCATAATATTTATAGATTTTTGTTTTGGTAAATAATGCAAATCTATAAAATATTTATAGAGACGTTTGTGTGAACAGTGAAAGACTGTTTACTTGCTTAAATAGGTAGTATTCACAGAGCTTGCTATTATATAGTACCAGCAAAGTCATATAAAATTAATGTCAATATTTAGTATATAACTCTAATCTCGGTTCTAATTTTGGTTCCTGTATGATTTTAAAATCACTGCCTGGCTGATCAAATACACAAACTACACACAGAGCCCACAAAACTTTCACCAGATTCATCTGCAACCAGCAAATCTCTGGGAACTGTTGACCAACTTGACAGAAAAGGTTAACTAAATAGGTAAACCTCTAACTATGCTTTTAGTCACACACAGTGTAGAGCAGATGGCCTGGTGTCTTTTATATTAATAAATTACAGCCAAAATTAATTACAACTCAATAACCTTTTAGCCCCTTCACAAGATTCCTAGTACAGTAGCACTGGAGGGTTGAAACACATGCAAGGTTACAGGCATGTGAGGTTCTTTGACGTATTTGCAGCAGATGAGGGCCGTCTGTGTGCTGCTCTCACCAGCCCACCCGTCTGATAAACGGCACCTCACTGATCTGCCATAGCTAGCGTCAGGAAGCCTGTGCAATTCGCTGAGACTCTGTTTTAGTCAAGACGTCAGCAACACCATCGCCATAATTCACAGCCAGGTTAGCTTAGCTTCAAACAGAACAGATGGAGGTTCACAGAACACAGAATGCATACATTTATATCAGCCTGCGAAACATGCAGAAGCTTAATGTACTTTCAGTGTTGACTATATCTGTGTTGCACATTTTGTGATTTTTATTTTGTACTGCAGCATGAACAGCATAAATGTGTAGAAATTCTTTACATTTTTTGGCTAAGTATTGACCTAATTATGAGTTGTTTACAATTTGACAATTTGTTTATTATTATTAATTACAAGGCCTGTATTATATGTGGCATTATGAGGTAAACATAACTGGTCCAAATATTTCTCAACACTTAACTGAATTTCTGAATTTTGTTGCTTCAGTCTTTGTGTGAGATTCTTACACTGATTTACACAAAAGCCTGAAGTCAATCATGCAGCTGTATGAATACATAGATGCAGGAAATAAGCTGCTTCATCTATCTCCCCTCATCTCATCATCTTCATCACTCTTCTCTCCTCCAGTCTCAGCAGATGCCTGCGGTCCATAAGCTCTCTGCATTCTCTGAAGCATTTGGGATCTGCTCCTCTGTCAAGGCAAGTTATGGGGCAATAACCTCAGAATAAAAATGTGTTTTTAAAAGCAGAGCTTGAATTAATTCAGCATAAAACAGCAGAGAGGCAGAAATCAGCCCAGCAGCAAACACAAGCCCTCTGTCTCTCGTACTGTGAAGGCTTACATCCGCGTCTCTCGCTGACAAAAAACACTGCATACACACCAAAAACAAATCCTGCAGAGCAGAGCTGAGACCAAACACACTAGCAGCCCTTCCAGCCATAATTAGGATTTTACAGAAGGAAGAAATCCACATTCCTGCACACACAGAGTTTTTCCTATAGTTTTCCTCTAAAACCCATTTCTAAGTCAAAGCAACAGTTTGAACACGAGATTGGAATTGTTATAAGATTCACTCTGGCCTTTTCAGTTTCAGCCCAAATCGGCTGAACCCTCACAAAAATATTATTACTGTCACTATACATTTCTTCAATTAATAGAAAAGATTAAAATCATCTCTAACATATGAAATGACACTACACTCTTAAAAATAACAAGTGAGAACATTTTGGCTTCTATGACTGGAACTTATGCTGAAAGCAAAATTCACCGTCAATCTATTTCTTTTTGATGCTTGTTTTTAAAATAGTAATGATGAATTATCAAATGCACTGTAACAAAAGCAAAGTCTGTAAGACACTTAGACAGACAACACCCACCTGCAACAATATCAGCTCAAACAGGTGGCATTACATATTTCTGACAGCTTTGCTTTTCATGCAAAATTCCTCAAATGGGATTGGGCAGATGCCTCAACCAGCTTGCAGCCAAGTAACATTTTGTCCCCATTTCTGCACTGGTTCTGCCAGATATGATCCACCATCTAGTTACTGCAAATGTTGATGTGTGTTAATTACTTTAGCTGAGCACCTGGCCTCTGATGCTCTGCATCAATTCTGTGGCAAGCGCTCAACAGTTTTCAGGCTTCATATAAATAGAAATTTGTTTCTGTATGTTAATCTTGGCATCGTCTGCAGCAAAAGCATATTTTGATGGATTATTGCATCTTAGAATTTTAAATGATCCATAAATGTAGACACAAAGCACAATCTTGCTTTAATGAGATTTGTAAGCAACAACGGGAGATTAATGGTGTGACTATGTAATTCTGTCTTTCCAAACACACCTTGCACACCTTCTAATTGAACTCCTCTGTTAGTCTTTTCCTGAGTACTTATTGCATGCTCCCTCTGCTTCCTGTTCCTGTGTTGTGACTTGTTTTGGACTATATAATCCATGTGCTTACCTGACTTCTTTGTGAAGTATTGGCAGTCTATTGCCTGCATACTGAGCGTTTTCCATTGTCTGCTATGCTATGTATGATTATCTCTGTTTATCATTATTGCCGTTGGATTACCCCTTTCTGAATTGTTTGCCTGGTTTGGATTTGCGATTCTGTGTTTGACCATTGCCTGTCTATCGTTACTGCTTGTTTGCTGCCTGCCCTGACCATTGCCTCTTTTTCAACCTTGTCTTTAAAAAATAAACTCTGCACATGGATTTTACCAGCGCTTCTGCCTCGAATGCATTACAAGTTAAAGTGTTTGGACACTCATCATTGGTGCTCTTGCTGACAATTTAACTGATGTAATTTCCTAATCCAGTTTCTTCTTATTGTATTATATTCTCTACCCACTATCAATAAATGATAAAATGGTATATTTAATGTTCTGAAACCACTACTAAAAATTTGTATTTTAAAATATTTAATTACAAATTTAATAATTACCATAATATTTTTGATAAACTTAATGAAAATAATTTGAAAAAAGCCAGAATGAGTAAAAGAAAAAATGAAAAGGCAACAGAAACAAATGGGTGTCAAAGTTTAAATTGGGCCTCACAGGATTGCAGAATGTTATGGTTTCTCACTGTAAAATGTTTATGTGCAGGATGGTCTCCACTCACTTATTACAACATGAACATCATTGTGTGTGGATTGTGAATCTCTCTCCTGCCATTCAGATGAATATTTATAATGAATCCTTTACCAACATCTGCTGCTGCTCTTGCTAGAGGCAGTGTCAGACCCCTGCAGTGATTCACAGGCGTTGTGTAAGCACACCTGATGATGACTGGATATATGAGGGCCAGTGTCAAAGCAAAATGTTTGTTATCATGACAAACAGATGTGCTGGAGAATAAGAGAGGAAATGCTGTCTATCCTGAATGAGAGGCTATAAGCCTACATGCCCAGGACGCCCCCCCAGTAACGGCAAATTTACTTTTAAACAGGCAAGAGAGATTTTATTCAAAGAAGCAATCTGAGAGCAGTTGGACAAAAAATTGAATTTAATTGCGTCTCCATTTTAATGTGTAAGAATTTAATTGTCCACCTCCGAGAATGTTGAATTTAAATAGGGAAACAGGGAGAGGATTTTACTCAACTCAATATTAATCAAAACTACTGATCTTATCTAATGTGTCTATAAATTTACATTAATAATTTACATAATTTCTCCATATAGTTCCCACACAACCTTTACAGTTGATGGTGATTAATGGATGAGGATTTTTTAAAAACAAAAATTCTGCATCCTTGCATTTATTCATACACACTTCCTGTAACAACTGGCCTGATATACGCGTGACATGTCCCACTCCCTGCTTCATATGTAACTATTGCTATCGCTTTCCCATCATCCCCAGCCCTCTCTCACAAAGGCAGGGAAATTTAAGATGTTTGCCTACTGGAAGTACAGTGCTCATCATAAATGAGTACATCCCACCACATTTGTCAGAAAACCTTTAGTTTCCTTTCAGAATAAACAATTATAGTCTTAGGACAAAAGCCACACTTAAGACTACAAAATTCAAATTACAGGCATTTAACCACAGGTGAGTCTAGTGATTCATTTAAGAGGTGTCCAGCAGACAGGCTCCCCATGGAAGAGAAATATCACAAAATCTGAGAAAGGATCGTTTCTTTACACAAAAAAGGTGAGGGCTACAAGAAGATCAGCAAAGCTTTACATATCAGTCAAAATACTGTAACAAAAGTGATCCAAAAATGATGGAAGGAAAGATCCAAGAAAGATGGAAGTGCAACCATCTTACAGAGACGTCCAGGCCTTCCACGAAAATCTCGACAGGAGCGTCTTCTGATGAGAAAATCACCATGCAAGTTTACTGCAGTTAGCTAAAGCAGTAGAAAGCCAAACTGGAGCAACCGTTTCCCGTGACACCATACAGCACATTTGCTAGAATTTGCTGGGGCCCATGCTGAATAAGATGAAGACTACTGGGACTCTATACTCTGGAGTGATGAGACAAAGATAACTGGAACTAATAGTTTAAAAACTATGACCTCGTAAAGGTGAGGATTTCAAAGAAAAATGCATGGTGCCTACAGTGAAACATGGTGGTGGCAGTGTCCTTATGTGGGGCTACATGAGTGCTTCTGGTGTTGGGGAGCTGCATTTCATTTATGGTATCATGAACAATGTACTGCTCTATACTGAAGGAGAAGATGCTGCCATCACTCTGTGCACTTGGTCGTTGTGCACTTTTCCAACACGACAATGACCCAAAACGCACATCTAAAGCTACTGTTGCATTTCTAAGTAAATGTAGTAAATGTATTACTAAGTAAATGTAGGTTATAAATAATAAAGCTCAATAGTATTACTATAACCCGTGACAGTGACAAACTAACGAGCAGCTAAGCTAGTCGCGAGTATGTCGTCAAAGTGACCACTCGTGCCCCATTCACCCCACGGCCCGAGTGTCACGGAGAACCGGAATAGCTCGCGGCTGGGACATTAACGCAAATAATCTTTAATTGATCCCAACTCGCTTACCCGTCATGCCCTGCGAAGTACATCCAGCGAATATCAGACCCGCAGCTAACATGCACATTTATAGTTTAGTAAATGTATTTATTTATACATTTATTTATAGTAAATGTATGGCTCTTTTAAGCCTGCAGTACCACATAAACACAAGTAAACAGTTACAGGTCAAGCTTAGTAAAACACTAAATTGAAACGACAGGGAAGACAGACGGAACTCGTACGGAGGGATTAAGGTCTTTCTCTGGCTGGAAGCTCGTCTCTACCTGCTGCTTTGGTCTTTGTTAACGTCCGCTTGCAGCACCTGCTGGTGAGCGACTAACAGCAGATGGAGATTCAGCATCGGTGCTCGGCTGCTTTTCCTGTGTCCAGATAAACTGCTGAATATTCCGGCGAGTTTGAGACACTGAATTTTTGGAAACGAATTTGTAAAGGGAAATTAAATGGGCTGAAAATTGCTTGGCGAATTTTATCAATGTCATGTTTAGACAAACTGAATGTTTGGAAATGAACTTTATAAGGTGAATATTGATAATTTAATTTTTAACAATGAAAGCGTGAATGTTTTCGGCTGAAATATACGCAGTGTTTAAATATACAACCATGAAAATACAATGTATTAAAATGCAAGTGCTGTTAATGCGGTGCGTTTTTTTTCGATTTGTGCAATTCATCATGCTTTTTTTTCAAATACATTTGTCATTAATTTACTTCCATACATGATTGACAAAGAAAAAACATTGACAAAGCAAGTGCAGAATAAAGTGCTCAGTATTACATTTATTTGGCTAGAGCAGAATCTTTTGGAATAGCACTAATAGTTTTAATGGTTTCTGTTTAGTGGCCAAATCTGTGTACAAAACTTTAAAATATAACAATTAGCAGAAGATCCGCGTTCTTACCACAGAACATCAAACCCAAGAAGCGCTTCACAGTCAGTGCGAATATACCTTAATAATGGAACATATACGCCATCTTCTGGACGCAGAAAATCATGCACAAGTGTATGGTGGAAAAAAGTCATTTAATGTGCTACGAGTATCTAGACACGACCTAAATGTCAAAGTTTTAAGCCCAAACCTCTAACTGCTTGCTGGAAGTGTTTAGAGGACAGTGAGGTTAAAATATCACTTAGCGGTTGAACTTGAGGTGGTCTGATCTTCTCTCTGACCATGATTTATTATCATGAATTTGTGAATAATCAGGTCTAAATTAGGGTATAAACTGTACATACACACATATGTACATTAATGACTGCCTTCATTATTTGCTAAAATATACACATTTTTCTTTGAAAGGTCATAATATATCAGTGTAAGCTGTGGATAGTCCATGTTTAATCATGTGTGTTTTCTATGTACACTTAGCTGTATTTTGCATTATAAGGCAGTACATGCTGATGTCCCATTGTTTAATGGGATTAAAGAGTAGCAAAACCTAAAAGCTAGAAATTTGAATTTGAGAATTTGTACAATAAATATATGCACTTGTATGCTAAAACTTTACAGTCCCAATGTGAAAACCTGTAAAATAAAAAAGTGTATTGTTGAGATTTGCACAATAATGTCACACCTGTGTTCTAAATTTGAAGTTGCAGACAAATAGTCACAAATTTGTTAAACTCAGAACAGCACAAACATATAACATATAGCATATACGTATATTTATATTTATTTAGTATACTTACAAGTCATTGCACATTGACTTTTAGCATCACTGAATTAAAGTAAACAATATTAATTGTATTGTGAGACAGTAAAATGTCACTTCAAGCAGTAGAGCTATAAATGTTTTCATTTTAAATCTTTGAGGATGAATGTTTTTATGCTACATCTGCTTAACAAATCCAGTCTTAGTTTCTGACCATTTAAATGTTTTTGTTATCTGTCTAGTTAAACATTTTAGATAATACTGGTTTCCATTTTAATTAATCTAATGTTCTTGTTTATGTAACAAGATGTAACATTGTATAAGATATAATAAGTATCCGGTGATGGAAAGACCAACATGATGTCTTATTGTTTTATGTCAGTAAGGAAAACAGAAAAGCCACATGGTTTCTATCCATTTATTTTACTTTTAAACAGAACATATGCCCCTCTGTATAGGATACACTGGTTCCCTTTTGAGAAACCAGTCGCTACATCATGGCCGTCATGGACATGGAAGGTAATGCAGCTTTTTTCCACAACAGAACATTTGCAAAAATAAGCATGTGCAGCAACATGCAATGACATGTCAGACAATTCTTTATATCTGTTTGTTTTCCATGCACAGTTGGATGATGGTGTTCCCAGACCTTTTGCAACTGAGTGTTTTATTTAACAGGATTGTACAGTAACTGTTGTTTCTTGATTAATATAGATTCTATTATTAAAATAGATTTCTTAATTAATGTATATATTAATATAGATACCTGATTATGTTGGCATGAGAAATGTTTGAATCCTTGCAGAGGTTGATCCTGCACCTCTGTAGTGACCATAGATGTTTGTTATAATCAGGAATGCATCTGAATATTTTGCTTACAGTAACACTTTCATTACTGCTGCAATCTCTTGGGCAGGTGGAGAGACAGACACACCGGACAGATATGTTGTGTGAGGCTCTGTTAGTACAATCAATGGAAAGTGTTTTCTTGTTAAATTTCTGGGTAGAATTCAAGGTGTTTAAGAAACAATCTTTAAATGTTTAATCCATGTTTTCTGTTATATTATGTAAAGTGTCAATTTTTTGTTTCTGGTACATCTGAGGTTTCCGCACTGCCTCCTCCTGCCGTAAATGGGAACCGTCGCCTGAATAATTGGTAAAACTACATTACCTTGATTGCGCTGCCAGGTTACTGGATTATCCCTGTTGTCTGCTGCCTGTCCCACGTTCCAGACTCTGGTTTGCTCTTTGCTTGCATTAAAAGTTTTAGAAAATGAAAAAGAAGTTTATTTAATCATGTAGTCACAGTTATAACTATAGTTTAAATAGTTAGTTAATTAGTTAATTGGTTAAAAAGGGTTAAAAAAGTTAAAGTTAAAAAGGGTTTTTGTTTTTACTGTAAATAATTGAAAATAAATAATAATACTGTTATTACTGCTACGTGTACGGTGTGTGCTATGGTCTCTCTTTCTGCAAATCAATGGCTCAAGCCTGTTAACTTTAAAATTAAGTTTTGGAAACTTTTGGAACTTTTGGAAGTTGAAATAAGACACCTAGGAAATTAGTCATAGCCTAAAGAGCAACATAAACCTGATACATGTCTTGAAATAAAACATCTTGCGCCCCACACTTTGCAAACCCTGATCTAATCTATGACATTGTCTTTAACGCGGATTAATTGACTCCGGTCTGTGGAAGTTATTAGAAAATGTATTTTTTGTCTGAAACCATTGTCAATTATTCTGTATGTATTTACATTTAGACATTTAGCAGACGCTTTGTCCAAAGTGACTTACAAAGCGAGGAGAACAATGAAGCGATGTTATTATTAAATGTTATTATTATTATTAATGTTATTATAAATGTTATTATTATTATTCTGCCCTAAAACGAATTGTGCAGACCAAACCGTAGATGCTAAAGACTCCAAGCTTGGCCAGATGGTAGTCCTCAATTTGGAAACCTGAAAACAGTTGTAGCTACATGACTGTTTGTCCGATCGACTTGAAATTTGGCTGGCAGTGTCTTGGTGCAAGGGGGCACGATAGTCTATGAGCACTAGAGCTCTGTAAGAATTCTGAAAGAAATCAGCCACTAGTTGGCGCTATCAAGCAATAGAGGCCTTTGTAATCACATGGTGTTTCACACATTTACACAGTTTGCATATCGTTGGATAGATGCCCTCATGCCCTCATGCTTAACAGCTTTGCCTCAAGAACTATTGCTGTCAATTAAATTCTAGTTAAGAATTTAGTTCATTTTTTAGTTCAGTAAATATTCCTGATGATGTCCTAGTTTTTCGCCTGATCGGAACCCAATTGGTACAGCGCAATTCTCTGGACACCCAAGATCAATAATTATCAAAAAAAGTAATTATAACAAAAGCTATAACAGGTTCATTTTTAATGGTCATGGCAAAATAATCTCAAAGCTAATAAATCCTAAACGAAAACTGAGAACTTAACGACGTTCAGCCAGCAAATAAGCGTGTCAACTTTTACGGAGATCGGACAATAGGTGGCGCTATAACTGTCAAAAAATCTTTAAAACACATATTTCCTGTAGTGAACTGCCTGTATTAGCAGCCGAAAGAACCATATCATTCATATACTACATTTTCTGTCATATTAATAAATGTTTTTGTCATTTATTTATTTTGTTGGCTTGAACCCGGTAATCGCTGCTTGCTGGGTCTCCTGGGTTACGATACAGATCATATTCTGTTATATTGATGCGTTTCCGTGGTTGATTTGGGAAAATAAACATTTAAGTTAGTCGTTTTATTCAACGTACTTTCTGATATTTATTGATGGTACAGGATATAAAGTGCTGTTGGCCTAACATAGATGTTAAGTTCATCAAGCCTCGTACACATCTGTATTTGACTCGAATTTGAGGTTGTAAATTTCATTACAAGCAACAAAATAACAATCGTTTAGCAAAAATAACATTTACACTCTGTAAACTTGTTGTAAAGCAGCCTAACAATCTAATATAAATATATATTGTAGCGACCTGGGGCATGACGGGTAATCGCGAGTGTGGCGTCATTAAAGATGTT
>JBAJNP010010885.1:0-15681 GCA_036877545.1 Yasuhikotakia modesta
CACTCACACACACACTAACTTTACTCTTTGCTTACAGCATTAGAAACATTTTAAACGTAACATATTAAACAAATACAGTCACTCAGTTCTTCTTACCTTCTTAATTGAGCCTTAACGCCTCTTCCGGTTATCAGCTAATGAATGACGTGTGTGTGTCAGAGGATTCTGGGATATGTAGTTCTGATAATGATTAGTGTCATTATATAATGGATGGGCATTTAAGCGTCTGTAAAAATAAAGGTTATGTGCATTCAATTGTCTAACAGAATCATTAACTTAAAAAATGACAACAGGAACTTTCACAAATATTTTAATATAAGCACAAATATAAGCAATATCTGGTCCAGTAAATACATGTTCAGCACAGCAGATATTTGAGGAAGCCAGTTTCTTCAATATGCAGTGAATGACTGGCAGAAATATAGATCCAGTGATCTTATTTTATAATAAACACAATGAGATTGTGTTGCACAGAAACACCTAGAATGGAAACAATCGTTTTTATTCGTTCAGCTCACATGGTGTGTCTTTACTGAATGATCTGTTAATGCTGTGTGGATTGATCTCAATCTCACAGAATGTTTAACAGGGATTAACTTTTAAACACATGAGCATGTGTTCATCTGAACCACAGACTCTGTCTACAAACCTACAACAGTTTGTACATGTGATGCTTTTACATTTTGATAGAGAAAGGAGGTAAAATTGATAAATAAGCACAAACATCATTTAATGTGACTGTATACTGCAACTCTCTGATTCACAATGCAGGCATGCAGGGAAAGATGCGCCGAGCGCGTGCTATAGGTGCAGTCTCTCTGGACAGCAGCTACATCACCGTCTCTGGTGTGGGTGTGTATCTCGGTCCATGATCTGCTTGGATGGATAATGATGTCTGTCTGTCAGATGTTCTTCTGGAATGGAGCCCATTGAAGAACAGAAAAGTCATTCTTCTGGGTTTGCAGGGACTCACCGTTCTGGAGCTGAACCTCCTCAGACCAGCAACGGGGCTTCCGGATAAAGAGGGCGAGTGGCAGGAGCCCCAGCCTGGAAGAGTTCCTGAGCCTGAGGCTCTGCTGAAACACGGGCTTGGCTGCATGGAGGCCAGAGTCTGCTGACTGCTGTTCAGACAGACGGAGCTGCTGTCGGTGTACGACTGGTTTGCAGAACCCGTCCGGACGCGGTAGTTGTAGGCCTTCCAGCCCTGCTGTTTCCTCTGCTGACACTGGCAGCGCAGGATCCGAATGAAGGCCTGCTTGAACTCACGGTTATAACAGGGGTAGATGATGGGGTTCAGACAGCTGTTGAAGTACCCTAGCCAGAAGATCACCTTAAAGACCGTCTCAGGAAGACGCAAGCTCTCGTTAAACGATCCTACAAAACAGGCACATAGAAGGAGGTTTGAGGAGTTTGTTCATGTGAGATGTTTCATCTGACATCATCACTACAGCTCTACTGACATCATCACTACAACTTTACTGACATCATCACTACAGCTCTACTGATATCATCACTACAGCTCTACTGACATCATCACTACAGCTCTACTGACATCATCACTACAGCTCTACTGACATCATCACTACAGCTCTGCTGACATCATCACTACAGCTCTGCTGACATCATCACTACAGCTCTACTGACATCATCACTACAGATGGATTAATGTGTAATGAACACAACATTTCTAAGATACAGTTAAATGTTAATATTTGGCTGTAGATGTTTGCTGTTGTTTAGAGAGTTTACATCACGCAGTAGATCTAAATGGACGGATACTTACCGATGGGCAGCGCGAGGAAGAACGGCAGCCAGCACAGGATGAACATGCCCACCACGACCCCCAGCGTTTTCGCAGCTTTCTTCTCTCTGGAGAACTTCAGCAGCTTGACCGTCAGGGAGCTCCTCGGCTGACTCTTCCCGCTGGGCTCGTCCTGCGCCTGCGAGCCTTTGCAGTGAATCCGGAGCGTCAGCTCGCCGGAGTCCATCCGCTCCCTCATCGCTCCAGCCTCGAGGTTCCGGGTGGTTCTCTTCGCAACGATGTACACGCGGCAGTACATGACCAGGATCACCGCGAGGGGGATGTAGAAGGAACCGAGCGAGGAGAACAGCGCGTAAAACGGCTCTTCGGTGATGGGACAAACGGTGTCGTCCTCTGAAGGTGGTTCTTTCCAGCCCAGCAAAGGTCCGATTGATATGACAATGGCCAGAACCCAAACTGCCAGCATGGCCAGAAGCGCCCGTTTCTCGGTCACAATACTCGGGTACTGCAGCGGGTAGCGCACGCCGATGTAGCGGTCTATGGAGATCACGCACAGGCTCATGATGGACGCGGTGCAGCACAGAACATCCAGCGCAGCCCAGATGTCACAGAAGATCCTTCCAAACACCCAGTAGTTGAGGACCTCCAGCGTGGCGGACACCGGCAGGACGGTGCTGCTCAGCAACAGGTCCGCCATGGCGAGGTTAATGATGAAGTAGTTGGTCGGGATCCGCAGGTGTCTGTTGCATATAACAGACAGAATGACCAGAATGTTGCCCGCGATGGCAAACACGATAAAAGCGCCCAGAACCAAACCCAGCGGAACCGCGCGGCTCAGGCTGAAGGAACTGCGGCTCTCATCAACTGCGGTCCCGTTGGAGACGTTGGACGCCGCGCGTGACAGCAGTTCCCTGTAGAGCCACGAGGAACCATCGCTGAAGTTCATGGCATGACCCGTATCAGAATCCATCTTGTCTCCGCAGTAGCTCCATACCGAAGTGGGTTTAGCCTTTAGTTTAATGAAGCGTGTGTGATAACAGCCTGGAGACCCAGTTCAGATGACCAGCTGCGTAACTGAAGTCCATAACTGGATGCGTAAAGTCCAGTTCAAAGATAAAAAACTAAGTGCCACCGGATCTTGTGCTGCACGGGCAGAACTTGATCGTCTTGGTTCGGTGAGTTCTGCGCAGTGTGTTCCGGCTGATCCGTGCGCACTTCCTCCGACCACTCCTGCGTTCACCGATGCGCTCCCGAACCCAAACCCTCCCCTACCCACAGCCTTACCTGCTGACTATAGACGCTCGTAAAACTCTTCATGTTTTCCTCTTAACCTGTGAACCTGTGAACCTGCCCCGCCACCGCGATGAGGGGAACATGTTACATGGAGTTTAATGGCTGCGCCATTCTGAGAGGTTACACAACACCATAGGTGATGCACATGTTGTATGTCCACAAATTTTAAAAGATCTATGTTTAGCACACATATTCCATCTAGTCCATATTTCCTGCAGAACACAGATAAACTGCTGAAAGCTCACAGTCATAATTTGGCAAAGATCTCCACGCTTCATCTTTATAAACTGGCCCCAGTGTCCTGATATCTCCAGTAAACATCATCGGTGGTTTTATGAACTCAGGGTTACTGAATGCAGGCAGGCAGATGAACTGTGACAGTGATGAAGTACCGCAGATTTAGCCAAAACACAGATAACAGATGAAGCCCTGAAATCTCAATTCATTTCCACAATAATCAAGCTGAAATACAGCTGGTGAGAAAAACAACCTGCTGTTGTGTCATTACTGTCATTGTGCAGGAATAAAAGAGTTTTAGCATCACTGAACATTTACACCATTGACTTTACAGAGGACTGATGTTATGCAAATGTCAGTATTAAAACAGCACATATAGTCACTATATGAAATGTATTTATTTACATGTGTGGGAAAGTTTTAATTTTGTTGCCGCTCTATGAGTTTAAAATCCTCTCTTAACCACTAAATCTATTTATTTACTGTATCTGAATGTCTTTGGCCTGATATGGAATTTCACTGTCTGATTCTGTTGTGTTACATCATGTTCTCATGGTTTTTTTGAACATTTTTGAATTTAATTGAACCATTGCAAGATGTTTATTCAACTCCAACAAAACTGTCCGGCTCACATTGTTCCAGTTAAATATTTGCCCAAGCTAATTTGGTCCAGAACCAGCAGTAGAAACTGCATTTGACACCTATGGAAGATTTAAATGTGAGCCTGACTGTGAGACACTAATGCTGGAACAGACTCAAACGATCTCACAGACAGATGAGAGACTGATGCCAACAGCCCGAGATCTGCTCTCATCTTCACACTTCTGCCTGAATGTGTTAATCAGGATAAAATCTCCTACCTGGACTTTTGTGAGACTCAAGCACAACGTTTCAGATGCTGGTATTCTTTCATAAAGGAAAAAATCACAAATAAAATCTTCAACTGTCTCTCTCTATTAAACTACTCTTACTGTTAACATCTGAGCGGTTCTGCTTTAAACACTGATTCTGTAGGCTGGACCTTCTGTACAAAAGTCAGTCAAATGTCACAAAACATCAGCGCCACAGTCAAACTGAGGCCTCAGTTTAATAGTTTTTATAATCACATAACTGTTTGTCTGAAAAGTGAGTCATTTATTGTTGGGTTATATAAGAAAACACACTTGGAATAAGTTTCTGTTATATAATGTTGCTGTGTTTATGTAGCCAGTCTCTAAGGTTTGCCTTAAGTTCATGTGAATAAATGTCTGCTGTGATGGAGAATATAGGCTGGTATCTTCAGCCTGTAGGTTCTTCATGTCTCCCAGTTTAAATGCGTCGTGCACATTTCTCAGCTCCTGCGAGACATTCTGGAAAAGCACGAGTGTTTCCAGTGATTTTGCAGTATTTAGTGTTCAGCTGGTAAACTCTGGGACTGTGGATGTGTGGATGAAACTCAGTAATTGTAGAGTTGGATTTCATCAGAGATCGGTTTCCTAATCACAGACAAATCCATCAAAATCAGTGATCTTATGAAAGCTGCCAGAGGCTCGATCCTTTAAAATGATAAATCTCTCCCTGGTTTGGCCAGAAACATGGAAAAATAATAAACAGATCCTAATGTTAAGCTTTTATACTGGAACCAACAACATTTATGCAGAGAATAAAAGCAGCCTGAAGTCTCACTCTGAGGCAAACGCTGGTGTAGAGATGAAGAGTTTCACAAATAAACCTCATTCTGAGGCAAACGCTGGTGTAGAGATGAAGAGTTTCACAAATAAACCTCATTCTGAGGTAAAAGTTAATACAGCCAGCACACACATCACTTCTACTGATGATAAAACTAAAGTTCACAGTTATGAAATGTTAAATATATGCTTTTTAAATCTAAAATGTGTGATAGCAGTTATTTTTGATGATGTCTGGCTCTTAGCAATACTTTCAAACAAATGCACTTGTTATGTAAAACATTTAGAATTTTCTCTATATGACTCAGATCTTGGCAGAACACATATTTTCACACATTAAACAGGAAGGACTGTCATCATGTGTTCAGTCACGGTATCTGAGAGAACATCTCTACCACATTCTTACTGAAGATAAATGCAGGTTTGACAGACATGATTGTCTTAGCAGGTTATCTGTTACTACTAACTATACTATCACTAGTACCTAAGGACTAGTTTTAGCAGTATCACTGCTGCTGAGTCACGTTTATCTAAGCTGCACTCACACACTGACTGCATTTCAAAAACTGCATTAATTAACACATTTAATTGAATAAAACCTAAAGATAATTTAAATATCAAATGCACAGAGACCTGGAAAGAATGAACATGCTTATCAATGGCTGCTTTCAAAATGATGTAAATGACTCAGTTAATGACTGAATCACAAGACTTATTGAATATTCATAAAGCATAAAACACCTCCTTTATTATTCTTGAAAACTGAACAGTGAAGTCTGAAGTCTTTTCTCAAGCTGTCACCGCTCTGAATCAGCCCATAAAATGACTGAACAGCTTGTGAATATAAAACCATGTTACATGCTCTAATGAACACATAAAACACAAGCTTCATACTAAAGCACAGAGACAGTTGCACTGGTATCCAAATGTTTGCTCTTCATTCCAACAAAATAAATGGAAAAAACACCTTATGAAATGTTCCTTATGAAAATAAATAAAATCGTTTTTTGCTCCGTCAGAGAAGATTTTCAGATCATTTCAAAGACTCTCAAAATCAACTCAAATCAATTAAGAATCAGCATTATGCTAATCATGTATATGCACAAGTTTACTTTCTTACCCAAACATTGTATTTCTACTTTTAATCCTTCTAACAAAGAGATGAAACTGGACTTATTTTTAGGGTGTTTGTTTTTCCAGTTTTACTTAATATCACAGTAAATCATTTAGAGAATAACAGTTTAACACTCTGCCCACTGAAGGATCTAAAAGTATGACGCTCTACACGACTCAGTACTGAGTTCAGCTCAGCTCAACAGATGGAGCTGTTATGTAACACAACAGCCACACAATTTCCTATTCAACGCTCTGGAAGAACACGGCCCCTTCCCACAATCCTTTGCAACATAACGCCCATCATGTTCAGATGATGGCATGTCTCTGTGATGTTCAGAATGTGATGTTAATTACACTGAACATCATCACTCAGATACAGGTGTGTTCAGCAGCAGAGAGACTGGATCAGAACTCACTCAGTGGGTCTTTCTATCTGCTTTCATAAGAGGTGCAGAACCCTGATGAGTGAAGATTCTGGTTATAAAAAGAGATGTGACACCCCCGCAGTCTCTCTCTCTCTCTCTCTCTCTCTCTCTCTCTCTCTCTATCTCTATCTGTCTCTCTCTCTCTTTCTCTCTATCTCTATCTGTCTCTCTCTCTCTCTCTCTTTCTCTCTATCTATCTATCTATCTATCTATCTATCTATCTATCTATTTATCTCTCTCTCTCCCCCTCTCTCTCTCTCTTCCAGCATTCACACATGAACAGACTTTTACATAATCAACAGAAGTCTGGAATAAATATTATTTATTTACTTATTTCAATCTAATTATTAGAATTTAATTATTTTGTTGGGCAAAATATAAAGCCTGGAGCAGCGATCTATCTTAAATAATAAATAATATTCAGAGTTTGAAGTATTATTTGTGAAAATAATAGGAAGTGAAGAGAGACTCTTAAATGAGCGAATTGTTGTTTTATTAAAACGCTGATGAAGATACAAACACATCAGATACAAACAGTTTAAACGTCATTTTACATCATCACTACAGTTTATCATTCATTACACAGCCTGCAGGCTCTGGTACTGTGTATCTGAATATCAGAGAATTGTGCTGGTAACAGTCAGGTCAGGGGTTTGAGTCCAGGAAACACACATGCTGATAAAAGGCACTTTCAATAAAAGCATCTTTAGAAAGTATCATGTAAAGAGTTTTAATGCAGCTGCTCTCAGGGCATTAATTTAACAGAACGAGCTGAAGCTCATCAGCGGAGGTTTTTCATGTTTAATGGGAAATGATGTGTTCTGTTCTTTTTAATGTAAATATATGTAGTTTCTTTTCTAATTTAATAAATCTGTGGTCCTGAAATTCATTCAGGCGTCTCAGTGCTCAATGCTCACTGTGCTCTTAAACTCCAGCGTTTGTTGATCCTATATTTACAGGCACATTAAGGAAGCGACAGAGATGCAACCGATTCTCTGCAGGTCACTGAGGACTGAGGAAGTGTTTGGGAAATACGTCTGTCTGGATTTCTCAAGATCTGCAGCATCAAAACTGAACAGGAGGAAGTGCAGAACAGTTTTGTGGAAAATGCAGCATTTATTTCTGTTCTTGTTTTATGAAACACTTTTTAACATCCAAGAGGAAATCAGGAGAAAATATTATATTTATACTTTACAGAAATAGCTAAACACATTCTACTTATGATCATAAGTGACACATTTTTCATATTAAAATAACTCTAATAAACTCACAGAAACTCCAATATAAACATGAAGTTTAATTTATACTTTATTCACAATGAACGAGCTGAATTGTCCTCCTTCATTCAGTTAAACATCACATATATAATTGTAAAAGAAATAAAGTGTGTGATGCAGATGAAGCGCAGGATGAACTGATTCTGCTGCTGAACAGCCTGGAAAAGAGAAGTTGTATTTTTGATCCATCTGCACATGAAGAAGTGTCTGGTGTGAGACTGCACACAAAATGGTTGTTTTTCTCTTCATTATATCAAGTATTCTTCTGCCACGTAAGTGAAAATAAAACAGTGTTTATGTTTCATGTCATGTTTTATGCCTCTCCTGTCTGTCCTGTTTCTTACGCCATCAACAATTATTTAACATGGTCTGTAGGTGTATCATGAGATTTCTTTGCATGAGAGTTTTGATATAATGTGACAGAAACTAAGACTAAATCAGATGTTGTGATGTAGACAGCGGTGAGTCCTCAGAGCTGGTGATTGGGCAGCTGGGAGAAAGTGTTACTCTTCCATGTAAATATGAGACTGAGACACACGGAGTGTTAAACACATGCTGGGGGAGACATCAGTCGTGGTTTAGCTGTGAGAACACACTCATCTCCACTGACGGCCTGCATGTCAGCTTCAGGGAGTCGTCTCGATTCAGCCTGACCAGCGAACTCAACCGAGGGAACGTTTCACTCACTATTAAGTCGGCTCAGAAAAGGGATTCTGGGCTGTACGTGTGCCGGGTCGAGATCCCTGGACCTTTCAATGACATCAGTCACAGTGTTTATCTGATCATCAGACGTGGTGAGTGAACATCTGAGCTGATCTGTGTTCAGTGTCGTGTTCAGAGGGTGTGATATATTTCTGTGTTTTGATGAAAGGACTGAACATCAACACAGACACACAACTGCCTCCTACTCTCTCAAAGCAGCAAAAGCACGGTATGAAAATACATCATACAAATGAAATCCTGACATAATGAACCAGTATGTGTTAATAATGTAGGTTAATCAGTGATGAATTCATGTAGCATTTAAACTAATATCACATCTGTCTTCTGTGATCTTTTAATCACATCTTACTGGTGCTTCATTTTAATAGCACAAACCCAAAGTCCTGATAGCACTACAGCATCACCACCGGACCCAAACACACTCAGAACTGAGCCATACGTCACACCACAAACACCAACACCTGCAGGCACAAGCACCACAGGTAACATGCATTCACACTGACAGCAGTACTGCATGATGTTTTATGACTGAACACAGACTCGCTCTTTCTCAGATGGTACTGATGTCTACATTAGTGAACCCATTGCAGTGGCCCACACACAGGTACTGCACCAATACAAAATATGCAAAATGTGCAGATTGTATATGTGCTGTATATGTAGATTGTATATGTGCTGTATATGTAGATTGTATATGTGCTGTATATGTAGATTGTATATGTGTCTTCACATGCTGTGTTTGTTTAGGAAACACTAGAGATGTTTGTCATTAATGTTGTCAGAGTGGGAGCTGTTGTCTTCATTCCTGGTTTGATCATCGCATTTCTGACTAGTAAGTAGATTAATCTACTATCACACAAAATTAATTTAAAAATACTTTTAACATTCTTGTTTATCTTAAGATGCATTATATTAAACGTTAGACTCATATCATAAATCTTCATATACAGTATTTTGTCATATACAGTTTTCGTGAGGTTTACACATGTCTGTGTGCAGCAGTAAATGTTAAAAAAGTGTCTTAAGCTGCTGAATTCAGACCCAAGGGCTTGTGTCATGTGTTCAGTGTTCAGTGTCACAGATGCTGAGGCATGTTTCTGTTGCTTTCATGCTTTGCTGTGTCTGTAGAGCTGCGGCGCCGGGCAGAGCGATGAAATGACCTCATCACTGACCGTCAGGCCCTGCAGTGATGCTGCCCATCATGTGTTTGTGACTAATATTTATTAAAACATCATTTACTACATTATCTGTCTGTCTGGGAAGCAGCACGTTGAACTTCTTCATTCTGATGTGCTGAAAGTGGAAGAACTGTTTTAACAGAATGAAGTCACCTTCTGCTCTTCATTCACAACCCATTTACTGGATCTTTCTTTGTTACTTCCACGCGTCCTAATAAAGTTTCAGCGTTTATTGTAGCTTGAGTTGTTTTATTGAAACGGCGCAACAGTGACCTCTAGTGTTCTGCTGCACTGCAGCTCAGACAACAGCTGTGCAAAGATAACAGACAGTCTGTCTGTCTGTCTGTCTGTCTGTTTTTACAGTATTATAATCATATCAGAACCTGTTAAACTGTTATCTCTCATGAACTTTGTCTGGGTCGCTGGATGGTGACGGAGCAGCAGAGAACATGAGCAGAAGTGAAACTGTCTGACTTCACATATAGAAAAGCTGAGAGTTAGTCATGTGTGTTCACTTCCGTGGTAAGGGCTCAAGTATGAGAAACAAAGTTATCACACAGAGAGACTTCCATCATGACTGATCTTCACCATCGCTTCTTTATAACCTGTTTAATCCTTCATCTGTCAGGTAAAGGTCAGACTGTTGCATTCATATTGAACATCATTATTCTGTAATTCTGAAAGTGTCACTTTAAGTGACTGAATAGTTTTAAATAATGACTTGTTTAAAAATCTGGATCTTAAAATTAAATATAAGATGATTTCAATCTAAAAACATTGTTCTGCTGAAACATTGAACAGCGTTTGAAACAGTGTTTCTCTCTTTCAGTCTGTGAATGCAGTGACATCATCGTAGAGAGTTTTGATGGTGAGAATGTGACCCTGCCATGCAAATATGACAGTCAATACCATGGAAAATGTCACATCTGCTGGACCAGAGGAGACATTCCTGCAATGGGATGCAGGGATGAAATTATCGGAAGTGATGGTGATCGAGTGGTGAGGAGAAAATCCAGCAGATACCAGCTGGAAGGAGAAATCCAGCACGGAGACGTTTCCCTGACCATCAGCAACGTACGGAAAACAGATTCCGGCAAATACGGATGTCGTATCCACATCCCTGGATTCTTCAATGATGAGATGCATTACATTCACTTATTCGTTAAATACAGTATGTTCTCAATTAGAAAATGTCATTTTCTTAATATGATAAACTTTTTACATAGTTATTATTATAAATATATATAAAATATGTCATGTAACGCTGTTGATGTTGGACTTAGACTTTGACACAACACAAGAGAATTCTTCAGGCCTGAACCCAACTGCTTCTCCAGAGACCAGCCCAGTTCTGCTGTGCTCCTCACACACAACTCAGGGTAATAGTTGATTCTCTGGAGCTGCTGTGCTGTTGTCTCATACGTTTCATTCTGTTTGTGTTTTGATTATAACACAGGAAACTCTTCAGTCAGTTATGTTCATGATTCACCCCCTGTGGAACACAGAGATAATGTAAGTATTTATCGATTATTAGTATTTAAAGAATGATTCTTCTTGAATGTGTGATGCTTTAATGCTGATGTTTTTCAGGTGATCACATCTGCAGTTATAGTGTCTTTTCTCCTGTTACTGTTAACAGCCATCAGTGTCATTATTATATGTGAGTCAACAGTGCAGTCAGTAAATAAACTGCAAATCACTGCAGCCGTTTTGTGTTTGAAACTGTTTCTCTGTTTTTTTTTTCAAGTGAAGCAGAGGAGGAAAAACAGAACAGCTGCTGAAATGTAAGTGAATCTAAAACGTTCAATTCAAAACCATAAAAGCAGGAGAATTTAAGAAACAGCAGCTTTACAGATCACCAGCTTCTAAACAAGAACAGTTACTGCAGGGGAACCAACTGTGTGTGAGCTGGTGTTTCTCATGTTTTTCAGAGCTCAGAACGCAGAGAACTCGATGGTCTACAGTAACACAGGAAGCAGTGTGGCTCTGTACAGCAGAGAGGTGGCTGTGGAAAACATCTACCACATACAGCCAGAAAGTCATTATGAACAGTGGAATTGATGCCTTACAGTAACGTTTATGCTCCTCACCGCGCTGGTTCTGTGTTTACATCGTAAAACTATTTTATTCACAATTGCTAATTGAAAAACCCCTTAAACTGAACTAACCTTTGCTAGAGATTTAGTCTTCAGAACTGTATTTTTATTTTTAAGTCAACAGCAACACTATATCATTATTAAAACATATTAAATACATATTTGAGTTGGTGTCACTGAATTATTCCTCACGTGTGTTTGCTGTCATCACACCCTTAACACACAACAAGTGCTCATTCTGAGGAACTGATGTTTGCTGAGGTTGCACAGAGGTTTGAGCAGATGGTTACAGATTATTGCAGCAGAAGTAAAAATTATGTCCATATATATTGTTAAACCACAGTTGGGTTTTGTGAACTCACTGAGATTCTGTTATGAGTAACTTGTGTTCACTTCTCAGATCTAGGAAACTTCTTTCAAATGTATGTGATTAAAACAGGATGACAGATTATTTACAGAACAAGCTTTTTCTGTCTGTTCCTGAAAGTTTATGGCATTAAATCACGTGTGTTGAATGTAATATATAATGCGATATATAATATCACACATCGTTACGCTCCAGTTTAGCATTACTGTGGTAACCAGCAGATGTCTGTCTGATCGGCTGATGAGTTCTATGTTCTAAAGTAAATAGTTGAATAGTTTTAACTCTATCTAATGTCTGAAATTTTAAAATCTTAATTTTCAGTTCTCAAGCCACAACAGTCTCTAAAATCCACAGCCATGTCACTCACACAAGCACTGAAGACATGCGAGTGACTCACTTTAAATGCTGCATCTCAAACCGCACGCCTTCATCTGAGCTTTGCATGCGGCGCTGCATGTCATGTGAGGAGACCCTCATGTTTACCAGTCAGTTTAACCACAATTTGAGATGTGTCACCATTTATCACAGATTATTTCAGATGTGTTGAGCTCAGCACCCCACACGCACACCTCAAATGTCACGGCCTGCATCTGGTGTCAGATTAATGCTGCCATCAGTCTTGCTCTCTATTATTATTATCACTAACTTCATCAGTCTAATTATAACTCTGTTTTACTATTATAATGTTAATAAATAAGAAAATATAGTAATAATAATATTTATTGTTTTTATTCTATCTCACAGTTAATCTAGCCTTCATGGCGAATCTGTGATATAATCGAGTAACAGATCCCTACCTTTCACAACATGAAGGTTATCATTGTGTATAAATTATTACGTGTTCACTGTTGGGCTGTATAATGATGATGATATTAATACACCTTTGAACAGAACAGAAATAGTGCTGTTGGTTCATCTCTGTCACACACATTTCACTGACTGAAAATCATTTCAAATAAACTTTATTTTTACATAAACTGAGTTTAAATGATCACACATACAATAAAAAAACTCTAAATGACAGAAACAGCCTGTCTCCACCCTTCAAGCTACAATCTTTACACAATTTATTTGAACAAATACTCGCTGTACAATACAGTATAACAATGTGCCTTCAACAATACAGTGGTTGCGTTCATTTTGTTTCATTCCAAATGTCCCAGATACAGTGCATTAACACATGTCTACACATCTCAGATTCAGAGGAATGCATTGTACAGATTAAAAAATGAACCGACTGCAGGAAATTAACAGAAGCTACAGTACACCTTTCCTTGAGGAATCTTTATGATTAAGAGGAAGAAATAAACAGGCATCTTAAGGCTTATGTTTGAATCAGACGGACCGTCGTCAGGAAGTATAAAGAGCTGCAGAACAAAAGACTGCGTCATACTGCCTCTTACGCTCTTAACAAAAACATCATCCTCACGTCACAACTCCAGAGACGGCAACAGAGGGACAGATCTTCATCTGCGTGTTGTCAGTCTGAGAATGAAGTTAAGAGTTTGTCTGATACACATAAAACCGTCTGTGTCCTTCACAATGTCTCAGCAACTGATTCTGGAATGTACAATGTTGATGGGCATATGATATTACTCAGCACTGATGGGTTCCACGTCTGCGGGGTTCCTGAGAGACCTGCTGGTGTGAAGCAGCAGGTGATTCAGAGAGAGAGAGAGAGAGAGAGACACAGAGAAAGAGAGAGAGAGAGAGAGAGAGAGCTGAGTGCTGGCGGTGGAGGTGAGGAGACGTCAGATCTTCAGTTCTCCTCAATGAGGCTGATGTCTAGTTCAGTACAATCTCTTTCAAACACACTCGTTTGCCCCCCGTCCCGCTCCTCTGGGTCTTCCTCCTCCCTCTCCTCCTCCTCATCGCTTTCACTCAGTGGCCCAATGCTCGTCCTTCCCAGACCCTCAGCCGGTGAACATGAGCCTCTGAAATCTCTAAAGAACGGCTCCAGACCCACACACACGTCACCCCCGCAGGCCGCTCTGCTGCGCTCCACACAGCTGAAGGGGTCAATGCTTCTAGTCTGAAAACACACACAGAAAAGAGACAACTTTAAAGTGAGGACTTTCTGTAACTCTCTGTCCCAATTTCACAAAAGATATTCTTATAAATATCCTAGTTTTCTGTTTACACACTGACTGAATCTTGAGAATTTTAAGGAACCAGAACACATTTGTCTACCTGAGTCATTTTGGTGAAGTCCAGCACGGGCCGTGCACACGGTCTGTCCGGATCCCTGCGGCGCTTCAGGCCCGGTTTGAGCAGCAGCAGGTCGCAGGGCTGGGAATGACACCGGGGCAGCTGAGGAGGAAGAGCGCGGCGCACTGAAGACGGAGTACTGCAGGCGGACGAGGGTGAGGGGGGCACCACCGGAGGGTGGGGTGCTGTCTGCGGGGGAACAGGGGGTGGTGGCAAAAACTGGGCAGCAGCCTCACGGATGAGAACAGGAGAGAGCGAGAAGCGGCGCTGAGGGGGCAGCGGAGGATGAAGAGGAGACGGGGAAGAGGAGCAAGAGGAGGGCGAGGGGAAAAAGCAGCAACAGGCTGCACCCCCGACACTGTCACTCGGATCCCAAGGGAAATTCCAGGGCAATGGGGAATCCGGGGAAAGGGCCAGACTGAAAAAGGTGGGGCTGGAAGAAGAGTGCAGCGAGGAGTTGAGAGAGGAGCTGGGGGCCCGTAGCGGACATGCCCCCCCCACACCCCCTCCACCGGGACACCGGCGGTTCACTGGTGTCCAGACCTTGGAGGCGCTCGGCCGCCAGGTGTAGCGGCAGCGAGAGAGGTCCTCAGGAACAGACAGTGAACGACAGTGGCGCTTGGGGGGTGGTGGGGGGGGCGGGGGTGGCCCGGGAAAAGACAGGTCCGTCACAGAGGTGCTGGGAGCGAGCGGGTGGTCCAGGGCATCCCCCTCAGGCAGGTGGCTCTCTGGAGGGCCCAGGGGTCCGGGGGGCAAACTGGAGCTGAGCAGCCCCCCCTGCAGGCTGGACCTGGATGAAGGGCAGAGCTGCCAGTAACTGCCTTCTGAAAACAAGGAAGAACTGTGAGGGTCAGAACACAACCCGCATCAGATCAGCTCTGTTCTTAACTTACCAGGCATCAATCCATCTGTGGGCCTGTTGTGTTCTGGGCTCTGACGATGAAGTAGAGACTGCAAGTCAAAATAAAACCAGTCAAATAAAACAAAAAACAGAAGTATTGACAGTTGACAATCAATCAATCACATCATATTGATAAACCTCTGTTAGATGTGTTACCAGTTTGCTGTCCAGTGGTGCTTGTTGATGCTGGGATAATGTTGCAGCTTAACATTTAAGGAAACCATGGCATGACAGCTTGCAGGAGGAAGGAAGGAAGGATGTGAAAGAGGTGTTCAGTAGATGAAATTGAAGCAGTGTTCAGCGACATCCAGCGCTCACGTCTCACTCAACACCCATGATGATTACCTGAGCACATCACATTACAGCCTCTCAACGTTAAATTCATTCAGAAGATAAAGCAGCACAAATGTAAACACACAATTCTCTGTATG
>JBAJNP010010886.1:0-15679 GCA_036877545.1 Yasuhikotakia modesta
TGTTTATGCCAATTTACACAGTTTTATTACATATTCTGAGATTTCATTACAGAAAACATGAAAATTAAACTCAAAACAGATGCGCTATTTTTACACAATCATTGATGCATCAAATAACACATTTAAACTAAATGGCCATTATTGAAATAAACTTTTAATCAACTTTCAGCAGTTGTTTACACTGGAAGCACTTGTTAAAGTGTCATTCTAATTATGTAGTCAAAATGTTTTTCCTAAAAATCTAGTCATTTTGCAAAGATGAGAATTATGTTAATATCAAATTGACCTCCAATACGAGCTATGATCAGTATTCTGCAGGTGTTATTTTTACATTAGATTGTCTGCACATTTTATTCTTTAAAAAACAAAACTGCTTCTTATGCTGCATTTTGTCTTTCTGTCTTAATGTCACTGTTTCCTGTCATTCATTCATTCTGCTTTCTCCTTCATTCTCCTCCTACACAAATGTCTCAGATTCCGCTGCATTGTCTATCCTTTTAAACAGAAGCTCACCATCTCCACCTCCACCCTTATCATTGTCATCATCTGGGTTCTGGCCATCTCCATCATGTGCCCGTCCGGCGTCATGCTGCAGGTAACCAAGGAACACCGCGTCTCCATCTTGCTAAGCGATGGCAACGCCACACAACCCTTCTACTGGTGCCGTGAAAACTGGCCCAACCAGGAAATGCGTAAGATTTACACCACGGTGCTCTTTGCTAACATTTATCTGGCACCTCTCACCCTCATCGTCATCATGTATGCCCGGATTGGGATTATGTTATTTAAGACATCAATGCCTGCCTCTGTGAGCCAAGTCGGTACCTCAGGGTCTGGCTCAGGAAAACAGAGCAGATATGAAAGTCGTCAGATGGTGTCACGCAAAAAAAAGCGTGTTATTAAAATGCTGCTGATCGTGGCTCTGCTGTTTATCCTCTCTTGGTTGCCATTATGGACGCTTATGATGCTAAGCGACTACGCTAGTTTGAGCGAACGTCAGCATCGGGTTATTAATATCTATGTTTACCCTCTGGCCCACTGGTTGGCGTTCTGTAACAGCAGCGTCAATCCTATAGTCTATGGATTTTTCAATGAGAACTTTCGCAAAGGTTTCAAGGCAGCCTTTAAACTACAGCTCTGCTCAGACCATTCAGGGAAGAGGAGGAGCTACTCACACAGACTGCAGGGAAACGCTGTTTTGCCCGCCAGTTTGCCCTTGACCAAGGAGCCTGTGGTGGAGGTTGGAGGTCCCCGATCAGGGCAAGGTCTCATACAGGGCCTGGTGTTGGTGGGGAATGGGAGAAGCGTAGGTGAAAACAGCCAGTCTTCAGGCAAGGAGAACATGAAAGAACCGGATCTCATCATGGAAGATCTGGAGAAGGTGAGCGTATATTAAAATATTAATATGAAACATTAAAATAATAATATTAAATATTAAAATCCCAAACCTGGTATATATTAAACAACAAATTTGAATATTAAATTATATTTAAAAATTATATTAATTTATAAATAATACATTTTGAGTTTAGTAAGCAAATACTTATATTTTATATTATTGCAAAGTGACATCTTTTGGTACCACAAACCTCAGAACATCAAAACACATTAAATGTACTTTAAACTATGCAATAAAATCAATCAGTCATTAAAACAATACATAGAAGAGATGATGGTTTCTGTTGTTCTCAGAGAATGGTATTATCTATAAGGACAAATTTTATAAAAACTTTAAACTTCATACTTTAACTCCAAACCATACTTTAACTCTTAAAATGACTCATTAGACTTACTGCTAAGTATACTAAGTTGAAATACTAAAACAGATCAACAGATGCTGTATAACAGGAGCATAATTTTTTTCAATGGCAACTAAGCTTATTTTAAAGACATTATTTTGTACATTGTCATTTTCTTCCCATCTGTTTCCAAATCTCCAGAGGAGTTTTGATTGGTCCGTTTGTTTTCTAAAGAGTTTCAGTGCAACTACAGACCATCTCTTAAGAACAGAGTGGCTTTAGAGTGTTTGCTGTTGTTACTAA
The DNA here is from genome assembly GCA_036877545.1 of Yasuhikotakia modesta. Lineage (NCBI taxonomy): Eukaryota > Metazoa > Chordata > Actinopteri > Cypriniformes > Botiidae > Yasuhikotakia > Yasuhikotakia modesta. The sequence goes on from JBAJNP010010886.1 coordinate 2,043, forward strand.
GATGATATACAAAAGGAGTGTGTATAAATATAACCATTCTGTGCCTGTTTTTCTTCAGGTAATGTATGATGTATAGAAGTTTATGATCTCATGGAACATGGTCAAAGCTTCTGTGCCCTTGGATGATCTCATGAAAGGCAGAATTTCTCATTGACTGTTGTGAGGACATTGTGAAGTTATAAGAGTTCATCTTTCATCTATTTCCATCTCTTTCATCTCTGAGGAGGATGTGCGCAGACTTTTCTGTCATGAAATTTCACATTTCAAGACAATAATCACGCCAGACAGGCAGTCTGAGCTGGGGGTGTTGAAAATCAAACATAATGTGTGATGGAAAAAAAGGACGCCAAATGACGTCACTGCCTATTCTGGAATCTTCTTTCTGTCATGATATCTAACCTAAGGAATGCACCCTGAGTGGCATATAAAATTACCCAGAATGCAAAGCGCACAGCTGACACAGATATTCTAATGGAGAGAGCGACTGAAGTGCCTGAATGAAGGATCTTGGGAAAGAGGATATTACTGCATGTACTCTGGGTTTCTGGGTAATAAAATGACAGCAGTTTGTAAAATTCTGTTTTTCACCTCACATTGCTCAACATATTCACTCATTAGCCAGGATGGGAGTGGCTAAACCTGACAGGACGACCTATAGGTCTTGTGCTGGACAGTTCACAGGGTGATTGTAATGAAACCTTGTATGAAACCTTGTTAGCATAACAGAGGAAGACCGTTTCTGCACTGACACCGAAGAACTCCAGAGGATCCCTTCTAACTCACACATTTATTGCAAATGAACTGAATGTTCCAAAATCTGGTTATTTTATCTGTGTTGAAAAAAATCTCTCATCTAAAACTGATGTTCTGTTCTTTCTGATTCTAATCTAAGCCTGGCAGCCCCAAAGTGATCTGCTGTAAACACGCAATGTGTTGCTGCTACAGAGTCGTCTGTGAATATTTTTTAAGCATTATGTGAAACACAGTGTATTATTGTAATATGTCCTAATGGCTGTGAATCAGTCTTTTACTGTGCTTTGCAATTAGGTTCATGAAATGAAGATTAAAACAAGCGAAGAAACAAATGAAAGAGAGCAAATGTATGGCAAAATGTTCTGGGAGAGCAAACTGAAGTATCCACGTATGAGTTACAGTTTCTAATAGAATAATTATACTACCACCGCTGCTTGTTGCATAATGCAGCATAGAAAATGTGAATTTGCATAAGAAGAAAACAAGGACCTTGTTGAAATGTGCTAATGGTAATTGTAAGCATTTGTAATGTTTGTAAAAGTGGATGGTGTGTAACACGCAGGCTTACGTTTTTTTATGACAGCATACACGTTTTTAAAACCCTGTCTGACAGATGTCTGACAGGGTATTTGTTAGATGTTAGCAATGCTAATATTATCAAGAAAATCTGGGTTTCATATGCATATATGTATCTGTATGGAAAGGGCTTTGGCACCCTGGCTGAGTGCCATCTGAACTTTAAATCTTCACAAGCACAAAGCTGCACAAGCATTTTTGACGGTGTTTACAGAAGCCCATTGCTTCTGGACTCAAACCAGCTCAGTTTCACAGTATCTAAGTATTACTGCACATCTGGAAATGTTCCTTCTCCAGCTCTTTGAAGGTGGCATTTACTCATTAAGTGGAGGTGGAAGCCTAAGGACAGATTATGAGCTAGGAGGCCCAATACACCATGAAGCCACTCCTTCCTCTACACACAAACTCCCTACCGTTCAGGTTCTTATGTTACAAAATGATTAAAAACTAACAGCACTGTGACAAAAAAAACACATTCATAATTATATAGATATAGGTATAGATATATAGATAATTCATTTATAGCTCATAAAGCTGTCAATTGTTTGGCAATAAGGAAACCATAACGTTGTTTGTCAACGATTGCATTTTGCCCTCAATCAGTTTGTCCCTGCCTGACGTGGAGAAATTGTAGCTGCACAATTGTGGAACGCAGCTGAATGTGCAGCGACATAAGAGAGTTATGACTGAAGGTCAGAACCTGCAATATCACCAAACACATTTTAAATATGTTTATTTTAAGCCTTTATTTATTTTAGTCCAAGAGGGACAGGAGGCTTAAGGGAAATGGAAGGGGGAAATTACCTAAGCCAATCTGAAACTAGAGTTTCAGACCTGCACCACACAGCATGTCAGAGCACATTCACTGCCCACTGGCCCACTTCATCGCTATTGAAAAAGCGTTTAACGTTAACCAGTCAATAATGTCAGGAAAATGCATTGCAAGGCAAGGAAAAACGCAAGCTAGCATCAATGTAATTGTTTATGTTGTGTTTCTTTTTTCTTGTGTTTTTTTTTCTGTTTTTTAGCAGCACTACTCATCTTCACTGCATCACACAACTGGTCATACAACTGTAAGCTCATCTGTGACAGTATTTACAAGTATATACTCATTGTTAAAAAAATACAGTTCAAAGCCACTAATTGAAAGTAACAATTAGCCGTATAGTTGATTCTGTGTGTAGTGGCTGCCAAGTGGTTGAGCACTTATTAGTTTTTCAGGTTTAATCACAGGTAGAGGGGCGCAAGAGTGTCACTGAGATCCTTGAATACTAATGTGACTGAAAAAACTAATAACTCTAAAAGGACTGACCCTGCACATTAACATTCTAGCATTCAGCTCTTAACATTTGACCTTAAGATCTGCTGATGTTACTTTGCTGTAAAATAATCATGTTAACATTCTGATGAAGGCCAACATTATACAACAGATACATCATTTACACATTTCAATGAATGTGAACCGTTAATGAGTTTGTGTAGAGCTTGAATAATGAACCCAGGCTTGTAAAGAGTTGTAGTCTGTCTGACGGTGGTATAAGTCAATTTTGTGCTGTAAAGTTGTAATTTCTGTCTGCATTAAATGGTATTTGTAACCACTTGGAATGTATGGAACTGCACGATATCATATTGGAGCAATTTTGGGGCATGCATACTTTGTAATTGTTTAACAGGTATCCCTGTTGCGTGATTATTTGTTTGCACAAATCTCTTAAGGCAGTCAATAAGAGCCACTGAGCGCTTCTCATTTGCATATTTTTATATAAACACTCAAAATGTTTTATGCAACCAGGGAGTTGCTGTTTTTCAACTTTAAAGAAGCTTTGAAATTAAATCTGTTAAACAAGTGCTAAGATTTGCATGCCAATGCGCTGTATGGTATGAAAAATGAATCTTTGACTACTCATCCTTGCTGTTTAAATAGATGGTAGACTTTATGTAAATGTCAATATATTGAGTTATAACCTTAGTAGCCTATATAATAAGTGCAACCAACCAATAAAATACTGAAATACTGAGAAAGGATGTGACATGACTTTAGCTCTGGCCATAGCTAATGGGTTTTATTAGTGTGTCTGTCTGCATCAGAAGTAAAAACTGAATGTTCATATTTAGCGTTCGTAATGATAACATTTAATGATACATGAATCCTTTATCCTTTGTTTAACAGAATCATGGAGAAACAAAGTATACAAAATTTTGAAACCATACTGTAATTTTTCAACTCAAAACATCCTTCCTTCCCTAAATAACAAAATAAAAATACTATCTCAATAACAAGACATTATTTTATCCCTGTAGTCACTGTGTAAATATTGCAACCTGCCCAATTTAAGTTTTTTAAACCAGATACTTATATAAAATGAGCCAACGTGGTAACGTTCAACCTCACAGGTGAAGAGTCTCTTGTCAGCCAAAAAACAAAACATCACAATCTTACCAACAGCCGTATCGATTACCAGGAGGCAAAATGATAAAGAGTCGCCCAATTAGTGCTTGTATTTATAGACAGTGATTGCAAGCTGGGCATAGTTTATTTGATATATTGACTCCCCCTCAGGAAATGAAAACTCATCCCTAGTAAGGCTGACCTGTACTGTGGCTTAGATGAAATAAAATGATCATTTTTCTCAGCCTTCATTGAGTGGAAACAAAACATTTCTGGCAAAATTGCCCAGATTTCCTCCACTTACAGAAACACAACATCCCACAGAAATCAATATACTGTAGCCCCAATGGCTGCCTTTGATTGCAAGACAGACTCCGGTTTGTCATCAGCAATTGTTTCAAAACATGCGTCATTCTTCAATATTTTTGAAAATCAGTGCAAGTAATTCTGTAATACTGGTAGGCTTATAACAGGCCTTTTAAAAAGTGTGATAAATTAAAAGAAGAATTGATTTAAAAACAGTAAAAATGAGCAAGTGTAGATGTTGCATAGATGTGATCTATAAAAACCTGTTTGGAAAACATCACAAAGTACATTATAAGGATTTAAATGGCCATCACCACGAAAGCCTTTGACAAGCTTAATGGTTGACACAATACATTTATTAAAGTAATAAAAAAGTTTGTCTAAAAGTTTGTTTATACATCAATACAAAAAGACTGAGGTGTTAAGACTGTGGAAGGGGTCAATTGTATCATGAGTCTTTCCATTGCAATGCAGTACAACAAGACAAAATGACAGGTGGCACTTCAGCACTTATGAGGAACTTCCTGAGGGAGGATTTAAAAAGTAAATCTCCCATTATTAGATTATCTGTAAAACTCTTTAGAGACGGCAGAGAGATGGTAGTTCTCCATTAGTGGATTATTGTAAGTGCTGTTAAAAGAGTGAGCGACGGATTCTTCTGCTAGTTCTTCAAGTGAGAATTTTCTGTCTGGGTTTTTTCTCATTACTAGTTGCTAAGCATTAATGAAACTCTGATGTCTAAAGCAATGACTGAGGTGCCATAACTTCAGAGAAAATGGGGTAGTTTTGACAAAGACATGAATGAAACAAATGCAGTCTTGTGGTGAATGCAGAATCTGTAACTTGTGAAAAAACAGGCTGTAATCAAATTCAGGTTGTAGATTAAACTGTCTGTATAAGGAACATGTTCTGCTTGCGATTAAATTAACTCGTCTTGATTGCAATTCCTCGTGCTATTATTGTTATTCTTGGGTAAATGAAGGACAAATATTTGACTACACAGACAACGAATGCCATTTGTAAAAAGACAAACACAAATGTAAACTAACAAATGAGAAGAAAAAATAGACACTCTTCCCTTATTTTATTAGAATCACTAATTCCAGTGTTCAATGTACAGAAGGAAGTTTTGGACCTGCTAGAGTCCAACAGCCTTAAAGCTGATGTAACTAGTTCATTGTGTAATTTACAAATAGATTTTAAAAGCACAAATGTTCAGACTGTGATGTCACACAACACACAGCATATCATATCTCCTCAAATCATCTGGAGTTTGAGATCTTTAACCCTCATAGGACACACTTTTTATCTTACCTCAGTTAATTTCTGGTTCCATGTAAATCTCAAGCTCCAGCTGTCTTCCAATATGCAGCCTGGGTCCTCATTCCTCCTAATGTTCCTGTCTGTACACCAGCATCTGTTCGTGCCATATTCCCTTGTCGCAGTCCTGCTGTATACCATCTTGATCTCACACGTAACCTCCATGTTGCTCCTCAAGATCTCAGACACATTATAGCCCCTAGGGATCCCCTGGTTCTTTATGCATTCCTCCATATGAACCTTAAAGGTAGTATCTGTGTAAAGAAGCATCTAATATGTAACAGTTACTTCTTATGCATTATTAAATTGCTACTGTCTACTTTATTTAACCCTAACATTACATTCTTTAGTTTGACTGAGTTTGGCCATAATTCAGATTTTTTAAGTTGGAGAAAACTTATGTACAGTGCAGGCAAAACGTACCCCAAAAACAAAAAAAAAAAAAACTTTTTTTGTTTTCTTGACAATGAAAATGTGTTTCTACATTTAGCTGAATCGCAGAGGAGGGGCTTGAAGCAGTCATTTTTCCTTCGTAACTTAACATAAATGCTTTACTATGTAATGAACAATATTGGTAAGATGAAACTATGTGTCTTTATAAATATTCTGTGCAACATAATTTCATAAATATTCTCTGTACTGCATGTGCAAAACCACATTGTACAGACCAGGAATATAGAGAAGACAGAGAGAAGAAAACAAAGGAGAAAGAAAGAAGTGAGATAAGAGAGAGGAAGAGTCTGGAGTATCAAGCAGAGATTACATGCTGAGGTCCATAACTGCTCCTGCGCTCCAGAAACGCTTGCATTCAAACACGTCTGCATGAAAGGCTGCTTTCAGAAAAAATATTGTCAAATATACTGGGAACATCCTTTGATGTTTCTGCTCAAAGAACCTCTTTTGTGGAACCAGGGGTAAACTGTGCTTGACTGTAAAGAAGGGGAGAAAGAGAGAGACAGAAAAACAGGTAGATAAATAGATAGATAATAGATAGAGTTGTCTAGACACTCAGCAGTCCACAGTGCCCTCGGTTGCCACAGATGTATCTTATAATACCACATACACACAAATATATACAGTTGAGGTCACAGTTTACATCTTGCAGAATCCACAGAATGTTAATAATTAAACTAACTTTTAAACTAGGTTGTGTGTAATTTTTTTTATTGTCAAAATAAAAAAAAACGTATGCAATAATTTACTTGATTTATGCTTGTTTTAAAAACACTTGCATGCATATGCTCACCTTGCAAGTCACATTAAGTGCAGTCAATTATTGCTTGCAAGGCACATTGTCGAGTCAGTTGCTAAGTGCATAGATATCCATTAATAATTAAATCAGCACTTCAACTTTTTAGACCATCCAACTGTGCTTTATTTGTAATTGTTATCTCATTAAGATCTTTATATATGCTCACTGCTTGCTCCACAGTTATTGATGAGAATAATCTCATTTTGCATGTGCTAAAACACATGCAAAATGCTCCAAACAAATTCAATACAATTATTAGATACGAAATACAATTTGCAGCTAATAATAATACAATTCTTAACATATTTCAGCCTAGAATACAGTGTTCCAAGGCTGTTATACTAAATAAAAACCTTTAAATGTAATTTATATTCCAGTCTTGTCATGGACTTTTTTGAGAGCGTTTTTAATCTTCAGCTGTTGTGATAACCTTTAATAGCATAAATTCTTTCTGAGCCCTTTCACTGTTTTCAATAACATTCTGTAGCTGATACTAGACTGAGGTACAGAGCATCCTACAATAAAAAACACTCACCATAATGGTGCCCTCCAGGAAAAGTTGGGTATGTATGAGACCAAATGATGCACAAATGAGTTAATTAACAAGACACAGGTGAACATTTTTGGAGTGGAGGCGGGGCAAATTACCTTAAACATGAACTGATAATGACTAGGTAACAGTGTGAAAACATGAGCACAAAGAATATGTAACAGAACAACTTCAGATTTCATCATTTACATAAGGTGTTGTAATACTAAAAAAATAAGGTGGGATAGCCTGCTGGGTATTCCTCTGGTATTAATTTGTGGCTAATTTAAGCAAGCTAGAAAGGGGCAAAGATGAGAGAATCTTTCCAAATGACTTCCCATCTGTATAATTTACAAGTCTAATTGTAATTCAATTGTAATTCTACTGTGTTACTCTCATATGCTTGTCTGCACTGCTGTTCTGTATAGACTGTGGTTCTACAGTGGCTGTATATGTAGCTCAGCTGGTAATGTATGGCGTTAGCAAAACCGTCTGACATTTATGGGTCACAGGTTTTATTGCCAATAAAATGTCTACAGACAGTGAATGATACAGAATCATGCAGTTTTTTGAGACGTAGCTGTTGTTAGTAAGTTAATAGTATTGACTATTTTATATCTACTATATTTATACATGCATTACATTTGTTTCCCGTACAGTATTCTGAAATATTATCCTAAATATCAACATGCAATATGTTATCTTGCACAAATGATTCATCCTTTATAAAAATGTCAAAAATATTGTAATATAAATGTGAAATATGACACATTCTCAATTTGTGGCTCGGGCAGACTAACAGAGACGGACTAACAAGGGACAGTCTTGATGAACTGTCTCTCTATATGTGTTTAAGTTGAGTTAACTGAGAACACGTCAAGCTCTGCACAACTATTAAAATGTACCTAATTGTACAATTTGTAGACAGGGTTGCCAGGCAACTGTATTTCACATTTTTAAATTAGAATATTTAGAATATGACTCAAATGCAGTACCTGACAGAGTAATATAATACAACATATTAATTCATATAGTTGATATATTAAAACATAATCACATTTCTAATTAAAGAATAGTAAGAGAAATTCTAATCATAAAGTCCCTGCTAAAAGTAGCAGGTGCCACTATTTATACAGTCTTAATCATTAGGTTATGAATCACAGGCTATTACATGATGGTGACACATGAAAACATATATGATTTAGCTACTTGGCTACACAACTCCCACTTCCATAGCAAATTGTGTTGCCAGGCAACCTAGTGACTGACACAATAGAAAGCGGAATAAAATTCTCTTTAGCTTCCTAAAATGTGCATTTAGCAGTGCTGTTAAAATGTGTATTACTATGGCACTGTTGAATTCTTAAGATTCAGTTCCTTCACCTTACTACCACCGTAGGACGTGCATTAATTACAGCGATTTTAATTAATATAACTGGGAAATATTTCCATTGAATTTCCATTCAATTAAGAATCCATTGTTTGTGAGGTATTAAGGCTAAGGTTATTTTTTTTAAGTGTGTGTGTCTGTTTACAAATTATGGAAAAAAAAGAAATAAGTTTAATGCCTATAAGATATGTTGTGTTTTCACACAAACCTCTAGCCAACACAAACTTCCAAACTTCCTTTTGCTGATGAAATAGTGGCGATGTGCTATTTAAAAGGTGATTATAAATACTTTTTGTACATGATTTCTTGCTGTTACTTCTTGTTACTCTAAATTCTCAGACTTCTGTTTAAACTTCTTTTTATTATTTAAAAAAATAATGTGTTGCTAATAAAAATATTTAGACAGTGGAGCCAATTTATATTATCTTCTAGTATCAAGATATATTATCTTCTAGTTTTCCTTGTTGTTAACTTCTTAAGGTATGAAAAAAATGATGCAGAATTCACATCATTAAATTCCATCAGAACCAGATCCATGATATTCACAATTCAAAGAATACTACAAAGCCTAGTACTGGTACTGCTTCCTTTTCAAGGGAATGCAACGCTGCGTCAAGGGCTGACGCTATAGGGAAGTACTCCAGGCAAGCCCAGTGTCTGAAACTGTGTGAAGTCACGTCTATTTATAGGCAAAATGAAATATGCAATTATGAAGTATAAAAATAGGAAGAAGTAAATATGAACAACCGGTGGTTTTATAAGTGCTGCCTGTGATATTTTATAGGAGGTGTGTGACTACACAATATGTTTTCAGGTTGTCATTGAAGCATGCTTGACAGCTCTTGGTGGAGCTGGGAGCCATGCATGTGCCCCGCGGTGCAACTCCAAGTTGGTGGAGGTGAAACTTAAGACAACAGTTGTCTACATAACAGCATCTCCTCCATGGCCTCAGGAAATGTAGTATTGGAATTGCTCTAAACTGAGAGCAGGACCTCATGCTTTCAAAGCTAGGTTGCTATTGCTAGCATCTCTGAAACCGCCTATCCTACACTTAACAATTTCAACGTGACAAGTATATATATGTTTCAGCGACATTCATGTGACTCATATAGTGAGTTATTATTATTCAGTGACTGCAGCAGCCCTTCATCAGAAAAGCAGTCACCTTTGACCATCCGTACTGGCTGAGTTCCAGCTCATTAATACCAGCAGCAAAAGGGAAAAGAACCACAGGAATTCAAATTTAATTACCGTGTGGCTGGAAAAATAATTGATAAAAACACAATTGATGGAAAAGGAACTAGGGGAGAGAGACTGAAATGGAGAACAGGCCAACATGTGGCATAGAGTGACAGACTGGTATTTGTGCCTGACATAGCCGAGACATTATTGTTCATTCAGTTCTACACATCGTCTTGTTTGTGGATTTTGTCCTCCACTCCTTGTGGCAGCATGGAGAGGTCAGAACTATAGCTTTGCCAAATGGAATCTCTCTTGCATGTTTTATTTTTATGTTAATATATTGCATATAGTAGTTAAATACAAACAAGACTGCATTAAATGCCCTTGCTCTGCAGGCATGTTGAAGTAATATGTGATATGCAAAAGGCATTATGAAATGTGTCGGTATAAAGACAAATACTGGACCTTTATATCATTGCGTCTTGTTGTTTGACATGTTAAATTTGGAACTATCCACAACTAAAACTAGCTAAGCTGCTACTTTTAGCCAAATAATATGTTTTACAATATAGAATCTACTGTATAATTCATTTAAAATTCTTAAAAATATTTAATAATTGCAATGTGTTTGTTTGTGATTTCTACAGACAACTTGCTAGCAACTGCCATTACAAACACTAATTAAAAATATATAAAGTAATATATTATAAGTGCAGTGCTATTATTTTACATAGATTGGTGCTTAGATTAGAATTAAATTACAGGTTTATTATTATCAAGTGATTTAATCGATGTGTTCACCAACAGACTTCCAAACACGCAATTATCTCAATAGTAATCATATAGTAAACCTACTGTGAAATACAATGACAACAGAACTGTGGGACATGATGGATAATGGAAATTGACTGAAATGTTTGTTTGCATTAGACAAGTTCATTTGGAGTCAAAGGAGCAAAAAAAAGAACTATATCTACAGCAGGGCTCTAAGCACCACATTATTATATGTATTATATACTGTACGCATGACTTCAGGATCTATGATTACTTCAAATATAGAGAATTGCTGCTAACTCACAGCTAAAGGACAGGTGACATCTATGCCATCTCCAATAGACTGATCTTAGCATTGACTGTGTCAGCAACAAAGAATGCTAGCTACATGCACCTGAGCAAACAGGAAGTTCACAGACACCTAATCATTGAGCAGATGTTTCATTTCCTTCAGCACAGTACATTTTGCTATCAAAAACAAATTGAATATCTTAATATTCCACATGTACCGTGAAACCCTTCTGAAATTCAAGGCTGCTGCACACTCCACATACAAAATGGTGAGAAACTTCTCTCCTGGTTCCAATAGACACTTAGACTAAATTCAGAATGCAAGCCTCAATGCCCAGTTCAGATTTTTTACTCACTTCCGTTTTTTTGTTCATCTGTTCACATTATTATGTTTGAAAATGTAGCCCACACCAGATTCCAGTGTGAAGTGGTCGTGGTTCTGAACTGAATTGCAGGTGTAAAAGAACAAGAGCATAAAATGTCACACCAAGTAATTATGGAGGCCACAGAACTAGCATTCATGTGCTAGGGACTTCTGTTTATAAAACAATGTGTAGTGGAGGCCGGAAAAAACATAAGGAGAACTAGGATCAGGGAAAAAAGCAAAACTTTTAACTAAGGTACTTTGTGGCACAAGGGCTGCTGTTTTTGCCCAGAGAAGTGTGTGGATGCGGAGTCTGTCCAGGAATAGCAGGATAGTGACATAAATTCACTAAAATGTATTTTATAAACAATAAAAATCCATCTGACTTGTACAAGTCGTGGGTTCTAATGCTAATGTACACATAGATTTTGTGTATATGACACGTTAATTGGTTTGGGTAAGACCTGTAACAGGTACATCCTTTTATGGAAAGAAGCTAAACTTAACAACCTACAGAGCCTGAAAAGAATATAACAGGAAGCAGGAATGACCCAGTCACTGATTCTTAAGCATCGATGATTGAATAATTAATGACCTTTCCTTTTCACAACTTGTGCCCTTTTAGCTTTTCTGCTGCCATGGTGATCACAGGAAGTCCTTCACGGATGAGCACTTGGTTGGTAACGTTTTTCTACATTTTTAGCACTTTGCACACACACACACACACACACACACTACAACTCTGATTTGATTGGCTGTAAAGATATTTTTGTTTGCAGTAGCAAGTCTGCTACATGTCTGCACAGATTCAGTTACACTGCTGTGTTACACTTAATTTTGCTGGTTTGCTAAAAGGACTGTGTCCAGTTTCCTGAAGGAGACGTAAGTGACAAGCACGTCGGATGTTTGGGGGCGAGCGGTTGGAGTCATGCTGACAAATCCCCTTAATTACTGCCACAGTGCCAGTAAGACATCAATTAAGCAGTGGACTGAAACAGAGAGCTGTAGATTACACTGCTGGAATACAAACCAAATTGTAACAATGCTTAAAACTTCAAAGTTTAAGTTAGTAGCTTGTTGTTTTGTGTTTACCTGCCACATCCCTTAATTTCTCTAACTGCTCTGCAACATATTAAAGTCAATATCTATCTTTACATAAGATTAAACATTCTTTTAGAGTAAACACAAATAAGATTCACACAGACTGTGTTGAATCCTGGTAAAAAGCAGAAAATTATGGTGTGCTAGAGTCACTACTGTATTTCTAAACTACCTTAACTAGCAGTTCTCCCTTCAGTCTACCAGAAAGACCATGCTGTTGACCAGTAATGTTAGCTTACCAGTTCTACCAGTGTACCACCAGCACTAAATTGCATAAACCAGCATGAACAAACTGGACTAAACTTGTCTTTTCACCAGGGGAGCTGGTAGCCAAATACTTTTTCTTGATCTAAATGTACGTCCTATGCCACTCATCTATCGGAGTTCCTGTTGTACTTAGCAGTAGTGCCCATATCATTATTACCCCTCTGTGCCAGTGACTCACTGCTCTGAATAAGCACTTCAAACATCAAAGTGGTCATGAGTTTCACTTCAAAACCACAAGCAAATCACTCAGTTTCACTGGAGTGAGAAAATGAGGACCAGTTGATTTTCAATTTGAAAATGTTCCTTGTTCTCAAATGTCTACACTATGGAGTGCAGGTTTCGTTGTCCTTTATATGATGTACTTCCAACCACCAAAACAATTAATGTTTCATCTTTTTTTACATTGTCATTTAAGTACAGTAGGACCACACATATCAAAGATACTTTGGTAGATAAGGACACATTTACATTTTTAACTGAGTGTGGCCATGTTAATTGCCAAATCCACTCAGGATATTGTACAAAATGTAGCATAGTATATTGATCCAACCGCATGTCTAGGCACATGTTAGCAATCACCGTTCTATCTCTCTGTGGTCATAAACCAATACTTTGCCTAGAATACAGAAATAGGAGCCTATGGTGTATTTTAGAATGTCATAGCCTCTCTCACACACTCGTGCATCACATAAATAGTCACAAGGTTCTCACGATTGGAGGCAACATATAATCTTGAACAGCTGGGGGAATCAGCTTCAAATAAACAGTACATATTTAACAAAATATAGGAGTCATGAAAAGGTTTGTTTAGTATGTAATTGCAATATTTGAGGAGAAAATTCATAGACATTCATAGGCTTTGAATGGTTCAGCATGCAGCCCTGAATTGTTAATATTAGACCATATTTCTTATAAAATCCTATTTTAAACCCATTAGAAGCCTTAAAAGCCTTTTAAACCCATTAGTAGACTTAAAAAGATGTTAAAATTGTGACTGCATTCTTAATGTTTCTTAATTACATAGATGGTTGATTTGGCATTTGAATTAGCCTTGCCCTGGGGCTTATATACCTGTGAAAAAATCTAATATAGTCTAACTTACACTTGCTTGGTGTTTCTAAACTAAGTACATCATGTGCAAAT